>WOGN01004245.1:1159-14319 GCA_015342105.1 Leptinotarsa texana
TGTTTGTTAAATAACTTATATTGTAATAAATTATATATATTGTATTATATATATTGTAATAAATTATATTGTAATAAAAGTGGTAAAATACAAAGAAAGTTTTATTTCTCTTTTCTTCATTATATTGTAATTTTCAAAGTTTAAATAAAAATTAAATCTGCCACCCCATGGACTTACCCGAATATAACCTTATAAAATTCATAATTTAAAAAAATTGAAAATAATTTTGTTGTTTGAATGTTATTAATATATTTTTGAATTTCATAAAAGCGCTCATTAAAAGAAAGACCTGTTTTTTCTGATAGTGAAAAGTTTTCCTGTAAGATATAGTAGTGCCATATTTACCTTCTGAAAAAATGAATTCTGTGTAGTATGGCTATTACTATTATTCAATCCTGATTTATTTATCTCAAGAATATCCTAATTGGTTACTTTTAGAGAAATCTCGATGGTCACAAAATAAGTGTAAAATTCTATCATTGAGAAAACTAATGGTAAAACGCTTCTATAGAAATTCAAGTCCGTGTGAAAGTATTAGTAGAAAGTTATGAAATAATATAATTTACAGACAGCGGGCGCTAATTAATGGGCTAGTTTTGGATGATGGAATGAAAACTAGACGTTAAAAGAAATGATGGAAATCATGAATTTCTAATCATAATCAAAAACAAAGACAAACTAGCACTATATATAAATTTTCATTTTCTCATGAAACTACGATACCACTTAGACAATTTATATATTCCCTGCCATTTGGATCCAACATGTTTCTAGACTTTCAATCAACTCGAATCAATATCTAGTGGATTCATCTACAGCTGTGATCTTTTTCGCCAGAACAAACTTTGATCCTGATCAGCCCCAGAACGCATATTTATTTCTTCTAATCTTACTTTTATAAGCTTGCTTCGATAGTTTTTTTTGATACTAGCAGCATCTTACTCTTCTTCTGTTTTGATAAATTGGTTCATCTTCAGGTGTACTAATTTTCCGCAACTGTACCAACGTTCCTTGTGAACACCTCTGTGTTTCAATTCGATTAGTTCAAAATAGATATACTTATAATTCGTGAGAATTTGCCAATTTTCTCTACTGAGTATAATAATTTTCAGAACATGATTACCCTTTTCAAGTGTATTCTTTCTTTAAAAAACATTTTCATCAGCATCCAGGGCAGCTACCAATGAGTAATTATCATAAGTTAGATATCGTGTACTTTCTCCGGCTCAGTGTTCTTCAAACAATTAATGGAGGTCTATACTTTATCTGTTACGAATTCTTTGGAGAAGGATAGACGAAATTGATGAGTCTTTGGATACTGAAATGTTGGATTATTTCAATTGCTTGGTCTGTCAATGCTAGAACTACCGCGGTTGCTATTTTCTATCCTGAAAAAAGTCATTGGCAATTGTTGTGATGATCTAGGAGGCCGGTTCCTCTTTGCGGTGCCTTTTCTGTGTCCTTTGTTGCAGAATGGATTTTAGCACTTTGTCCTTTTTCCTTCTCTGGTCTTGTCATTTCACCTCTCGTTTTCATTTCTTGTACTCTTGTTCTTTCAGCAACGTCTCGTCACAAAACTTTTCTTTTTTCCAGTCATTCCCTTTTCTTTTTTCTTCTTCCCAGTTTTCTTCCTTCTTTCCTCTTTTCCTTTCATTTAATATTCTTATTATTTTTTTTTGTTGTTTCTTTAGTTGAGCGGAAGACTAAAACAATATATACTTTTGCAAAGAAAATTCTAGCAGTTGTAGTTTATGAAAAATCTGATGAAAATATTAACACATAAAATTGAACAAGTTCTTCTTATCCTAGTCATGTTTTTAAAACATGCAAACAAGAATAATTAATCTTCTGAATGTTCGTTACTTTTTCAATTATATCTATTCACGAAGTCGACAAAGAACGCACAAGAAGGAACATCCACGCAAGATAGTTGCAACCTTGAAAACTCTAAGGTCGAGACTACTTCATATTTCACTGGTATCTTGGCATGTTCGTTTACGTTGAAAAAGGAAAGGAATGATACATGTAATATATTGCTAAGACGACGACGGTGTTTTTTTCTGGTAAATCGTAAATTAGCTTCGATAGTATTTATAGTGTAGGAATGTCATTTTGAAGTGTATAAATCTAATTATCATACCGATATTGCAAAAGCACTTCGGTTGTAATAGTAGCCATGATTTCTTCAATTGTTGTTGTGTCGCAGATTAATCCATACAAAAATTTATGGGTTTTTTGTTAATTGAATAAATTAATAATAGTAATATTGTTAAGTTTGTCAAGAAATTTTATTGATAGTTACTTCCTATTTACGAAGTTTGTTTTGTTCACTGTGAAAGGTTTTTGGCACTTTGACATATTCAGATGAGATGTAATTTCTAGGTGTGAAGCTTTTGTAGTTCATATATTACTATAAAAGCTTTTATTTTGTTTAACCAGCACCGGCATCTCTAATAAAATGTTGTAAGTCAGATTTGGCCTACCCTACTTCCTAGTGTCCGATTGATCTGACATTGATCTGGCTCAATATGAAAATATATGATTCATCATTTGAGTTGTTTTTTTTTATGAATTGGTTACTCTTCCTAACCTCCCCTTTTAATACAAAAACGTATTGTGCCTGAAGATGTCCACTCAATAAATATTAAAAATAAAAAACAAATTAACTATGCTACGGCATCGCACTGCACAGTTTCAGAGATCGTTTCTTTTTGGTGCTGTGAAACTCTACAATTCATTGCAATTGAAGAGATTTGATATCCGGAAGTTCGATTACAAATATAAAAATTATATTCATGGTAGTCAGTAATCTTAATTTTTGCTTTTTGGGGGATTAATAATAAACAAGGCACAGATCAATTTGATTCATCAACTCTTTAGGGGATAATCACTAATAATGGTTTTTATTTTTTTTTCTGGACACTGTACCATCACTTCTATTTTTTTTTTAATTTCTGTATGTTCGCATTTATTATGGTGCTTGTTGGTTGACTTTAAGTAACTCTGAACTAGACTCCGCCAATGAGCACCCAAATCTTCTGTAACTTTTATTAATTTTTTTTGTATTTTTTTGTATTTTCAATAAATTTATTATTATATATCTACTAGGGCGTGCTTGCAAAGATTACGGTCTACATTTGTTAGAGAACAAGCTCTAAAAAGAAAATTATCTTCATATCAAATCAAACCCATCAGCTTATTATATTACACAATTGAAATAATATACTGTGAAGTTCGGTGCGGAATTATACCTTTGGAGATGAACAAGAACCCAATATGTAACTTGATTTTGACGTTAGTCAGAAAAAATTATAGGTTTTTTTATAGGAAAGATAAATCTCGCAACAAGTTTTCGTATCACACAAATTGTTTAATTTATTGAAGTGATGGGTTTGATTTGATCCAAACGTAATTTTCCTCTTTATAGAGCACTAGCTTTTACCCATGGCTTCGCTGGCATTTATGCCATTGAATAAGTGTAAGTACAATAGTAATGAGTCAATATAAGAAATATATTTTATTGCTTGGCTGGGATTATCAATTTTTAAAAAATTATTACATACGATGAAGTTTCGAAAATTTAAAATATACTTTATTGAATTGCAACAACAAATGTCAAAATGAATTGAAGGGGTTATATTTTTTAGGAGTGATTAATTTTTGGGGAAGAAAGTTTTTGGCTTTCTACTACTCCATCTTGATACAAAAAAAAAAGGATGAGGGAATCTTCCAAAGAAAGGAAGGAAGTAAATCTATACATGATATGTAGATCATATAAAGAAGTAACTTCCAGAAAGTTACTTCTGTTACAAAAATATTCAGACTTTTACACAGATTGAATGTAGAAGATACGTTTAACCGATTGAAATGAATATAAATTGATTCTCTTGACAAGTGTGAAAATATAATTTTTGAACTTATTAATTCTGAGATATTTCACATAAAACCTAAAATATGTTTTTTGAAACCAAGTTGGTGTGCAGTACACCAACCTCAATCGATCAAAATACCATCCCATAATTTTGATTTTGAGAAACACTTTTGTGTTTGATAATTTATAATAAATTTGACAAAACTATAATGCATTTTAACTATAAACTTGTTGCTCTCGTGTTGAACATGCATATATTCGTCCCCAAATATAGTTTTTTTGTCAAAATTTTGACTAATTCATCTCAAGCAAAATGATACGTTATTCATCAGTTCCAATTTTGAACTTCAATAAATCATCTTGTTTCTACTTATCTCTATACATATTAATATCCGAAAAACGAGACACTCTTAAACAAGTGAATTGAATTTGAAGTCAAATTTGAAGTACTCACCAAAACTTGATATATCCCCTATATGTGTGCTGTCCTCAAAGTCGTTCTGAAAAAATACCTTCATGAATAATAATAAAATGATATTTGTTATCTAATATATGAAGCATAGTGAAAAAATCATGTTAGTTACACCATTCATAACTCAATACTTGATTTTTTGAATTTGTCTTCGTACTTATTAATAGAATAACTATTGAAACATTTGAAAAATTAATAGGAAAATAAATTAACAAATCAAATTGACTATACGTTTGGTTTATAAGGGTGTACGCAAAGATAATTGATGTTATGCTAATTCTGATTGCGCGAGCACTAATAATTGTTATATCATAATAGAAACAAAGTCGGTATATTATATCCATCATTATGTTATTAACAATCCTATGGGTGAGAAGATCGATCAATCGAGCCCTTGCTCGATTATACTGAGGAATATTATGAATAAATTCACTGTAGATGAAGAAGAAATCGCATTAGACGAGAGCCGTAGACAGTGTTGCCTGGTCCACTGCTTTTGGAGCATATCCGTTTTGGCTTTTGAGCTACTACTCTAGTGTTTGAAAGTTGAAATCTACTGATGACTGTGTTCTCTTTATATGATGATTATTAAATAACTGCAAATAGTAAAAATTACCATACATGTTTAATATATCTATTAAATATATTTTTTGTTGTATTTTGTAACAATTTAATGTTTGTTCGAAGGTGGTTGACAATGTTTCGTGGTGTATTTCATCAGTTCGGACTTCCATTGTCTAAAATTAGACAATGGAAGTCCGAACTGATGAAATAATTTAATGTTTTCTAGACACAAAATCTACTTCTGAGCATAAAAATAACCTGGCCGTGTCAGTAAGGCTCGACTTCGTACTTCACAAACACGATATAAAAGAGGGAATGAAACTCAGGTAATAGTTCAACACATTTATCGGTTCTGTTTGCCGGGTCAGCCAGTTAATTATATAAAAATGCTTTTATTTGTTATATCTCGCAAATCATAGTCAAATATGATAATTCATGAAGGCTGAGAATCAAACAGAAGAAGTGAAGTTATGAATATTCAGTTACATTCACCTCCATTCCAACAATTTCACGGACAAATGAATCATTGAGTAACCTGGCTGCCATATATCTTATTTTATCAAAAAGAAGTGGACGAAATTATGTTATTTACAATATCCAATAGCCATAACATTTTCCGCAGACGACCCGACATGGCACCGGCTGTAAATAAATTTGAAAATACGGCAAACGTAAATACATACGTCGAAAAGTACTAAAATATGAAAACCTTGAAGGAAATTCACACTACTTTATGTTCCGCACACGTGCTTCTGGTAATATATCACAAAATATATAGCCGTGAAATGATCCTACATTGCTGGAATGGATTCGTGCATGTTCGATCAATGCAAATGCAAAATATTGATAAGAAATAAGGAGTTGTGGTAATCGAATTCATTAGCAAAATGCTGATTCGTTGATTAGAAAAACCTATGCGGTGTGATACGAACAATGAAAAACACGATCGGTGAATTTTGCGCTTATATAACAGCAAGTTAAAGGTAATAGGAAAGAAAAATGTGATACTAATGTAGAAAATAAATTATTCAACTCTTGTGAATGCTCAACAAATATTTTGAAACAACATTTTTACATTGTTCCAGGATAACACCAAAGCAAAGAAATTCGGATGAAATTTTTATCCATTATTTTGTTCATTATTCCTTTTTTCTCGCAAATTTCTACGCGTCTGTTCAGCTTGTCTTTGTAAGTCCCTACCAATTTTGCCTTGGTCTATTACTGACTGATTTTCTACATTTTTCATGATTATAGTAATTACCAGTCCTAACTTTTTTTTTAATGTTTGTAATATTTCATTTCCACAGCCTGCTTTTTGTTTTTATGTTCTGTTAATACCTACCCACAAATCGCGGGGAGATTCCTGGGATTCATATTTTGGAGGTGTATTATCCCAGAAGTACTACCAAGTGAATCAGTCGTCGCTTGAAAGTAGGCGGATAGATCAGCGATTTTTTATGTTGTACACTCGTCTTGAACATACTTTCATCACAGTGAAAATTAAAATTTCAAGGTAAAGAACATTATCTGGATTTAAAGAAATGTTGCTCTCCTATATTCATGAAGAAAATTTTTCATAAACTGAAAAATATATTCTCTCAAGTTGAATTTGAAATATTAATTCAAATGGACTGAATAAACACTTATTTCAAGTAAAATATATTCCACCAAGATTGTGCACACATTTCAATACAAACATCAAATGAGCTCAAAAGAAGTAATTATGCATTCTTTAGTGTGGGCAAAATTAATCTCGAAGCAAAACTTTTTTGGGTTTTGAAAGAATAATATGTTAACTTGAAACACAATTTGAATATCTCCGTAGGAGAAATAAATTGTTTTCCTTTGAAGAGAAGCATTTTTCATTCAAACGCTTTTATTTGTATAAATCAAATAATCTCATCAGAGATGAACTTATGCTTCTGTTTATAAACTGTCTGTCTCATATGGATGTCTTTAGTTACTTGAATGCAAAGTATTATATATTATGATTGATTTATTTGAAGCAATTGCAAATCATTAACATTCACCTGAAAAAGCATTTGATGAAAAACAAAACGTGATAGACAACTAAATTTTCCTTGCTAATCTTTGTTTAAATGTCATATCCCACCCGCACACTATTGATAGATCAATCAGGTATACAAATAACAGAAATGAATATTCAATTCAAAAACATATATAAAAAAGGGTCACATTCTTGACAAATTGAGAATTATCAAAAGAAATTAAATCGAAGCGTATAAACATTACAACTCAGATAGGAAAGTGAATTAATTTAGTAGTAATTGTATAGAAATAAAGTGTTTAAAACTTGTTGTCTTTCTTTTAATAACATTAAAAAAATCACTATAGTCTATCAAGTTCTGCATTCTGATTTTGCTTATCCACAATTGCCGGAACATCACTTGGATTCTGAAACGAAAGAAGAAATCAGCACATCATTGTTAGCCACTATTTCAAATATCTAGAAAGGCACTTAATGCCACTTAATAAAAAAAAATATATTTTTTTTTGTAAAAAAACTGTATGAGTGGGTTTATTCCGTTAACGAACCCAATTGTTGCCCGCATGCTAATGACAACCCTCAAAATTTTAAACTTGTCTGAGGTCTCATTTTTTAACATACGATTCCTATCAAGTTAAAAGGTGCTTAAACATTCCTTTATCAGAAATATATAATCAATTCAAAAGACGTACCTCAAATCTCTTAGAAATTTGCTTTTGGAAATTATGATTTCTCCTCTAGTGAGTTTGGTAATATTTCTACCTATTTCTTACATTCTTGAAGGTAATATAATTAATCAATCATTTCAAACTGAGTAAGGTATATTCAATTTGTTTCCAATGAATAAAAACTTTTCTGAAGTAATTACAGAAAGTAAAGACATTTCGGAATTCAACAAACATTTACATGTTGAAATCCGAAAGTGGCTGTCATATGTAGGTGCTTTTTATACCTACTGGTGCCTATTGTGGTATTTTTTGTATTATAATTTATTGTCGAAACTATAAGTACCTCTCTCGTTCAATAAAAAATAAATTCGGTCTCAAGATAAAAGATATCACCGTGGAGGATTTTTCAGTTCAAATTAATATACACTTGCAGAGTTCGGCAAATGTAATAATGCATATGTGAAGCATTGACATACTTTTCGCAAAATGGAGTTGCAATCAAAGTATACCACTTTCTCTTTGCTACTAGGTATACAACGCAGTACTTACTTATATAGGGGAGTTTCTTTCTCAAGTAACCTAAACACCTCAATTTTATGCAATTATAATACTTACCCATGAAAATATCTTCCATCTGTGCAGGACCCCAATCTTGTAAAATCTGTTCCATTATGGTAGATACGAAATAATCGGAAAGGAATTGCACTACCTTAAGACACATAAACCACTTCCTCCTTAAAATCACAACACACCATGTTCAGTTTGTTGGTGAGAGGCATAAAAGTTAGAGTTCTTTGCGTGTTCAGCAATTTTCTGCTGTCGATAAAAATGGATCAAAGAATTTGCATCAAATTTTGTGTACACAATGAAATTGAATGCTGAAAACACGTGATATGCTTACAAGTGGTACAAGCTTTTCACATAAAATCAAGAAGATGTTTGTTAATGACGTCGCTCGTCAACCGTGATTCAGATTTGCTCAAAATGGTCATAACTGGTGGCAAATCATGGATATATGGTTATGACATCGAAACACCAAAGCCCAATCGTCCTAATGGAAGAGTATAGAAGAGCCAAGACAAAAAAAGCAGGCCAAGTTTGATCACCACAATCACCTTCGATTACCATGGCGTAGTGCGTTAGAAGTTTTTGCTTGTTCGTAATTTTTTGGCCATTAGCAACACCTTATTCATACCTAGCCACCGTATTCACCAGATTTGCCCCACTGCGAGTTTTGCAAGTTTTTAAGCTTGAAGAGACTCATGAGAGGATGGCGTACAGCGTTCTGCGACGATTGAGGAGATAAAAACCGAATCGCTGATATAGCTTTGGGATATAACTAGAAATGTATTTTTCAACAAAATGGGGTTTCTCCTCATTGCATACCAGAGCCAATGTGACAGTTCCTTTGATAGCTCTTCGAGTCAATTGATTGGAGGGCGGGTTTACCGAATAGTCACCAAGATTTCCCGATTTAACTCCACTGGACTTTTTTCTATTGAGACAAATGAAGCTAGTTCATGAGTCATGGGAAAAATTCTTTTATAACATCGTATGCAAGTTGGTGGTGCTCAGTTCGTACATTTGATAAAGGGAGTTTTTTTTATTAGTTACACTTAAGAGCTGAATACAGAATTGATAGACTTTTCAACTAAGGTATCACTGGATGAATATTCTCATTTGACATTTTTGACACGTAGGGAGCGGGTGGCTGACAATAAGTTTATTTTATATGTAGAACTGTGTACCCTCGGAAATTAAAGTTGACGAGCTACACGATTTTTTTTCAGTCTCAATATCTAATGACTTATTCAGGGTGGTCGTTTTACCTGGAATGCACTTATTACATTATCCTTTGTCTTATAAGATAAAATGTAGAATACAATAATAAAAATGATAAGATTCAGACTTTAAATTTATGAGTAAAGAAAAAGTTTGTTCATGTTTTATTTTTTTCACCCAAGATGTTATCAACTATGATGAAAAATGTGAATGGGTTATTTTATACGAAAGTCAATTTCAAAGACACAATTTCTTTCAGGATAGACTGAAATTAAAGTGAGTTTTTTCGATTTTGCCACTATTTAAATTGTTAGCATAACATTTATTACAATAAAAAAATATTTGTCATGAACATGTTCTTTAAAATTTTGATATACAAATGACTTTTGATACAAAATGAAATTAATTGATATAAGATTAGATTAATTTTTTAAATTAAATTTTTTAAATGAAAGTTGTCTATAGATTTTGTTTATTTTTTAAATTTGAAAATCAATCAATTGTATTAAGATTTATTGCAAATGAAATCTTTTCATATAATTTTCTATTCCAAAAGAATTCGCTAAAATTTAATAGTGAACTGATTTATAAATTTATTACCTTTACAAATTGTCATTATTTCTATGATTCAAATGAGGGTTTAAAAAAAGCTTTTATTGAATTGGTTCCTTATTTAATGACGACATTGATTGTCTACTCAGAAAGTGTCTCAGTTTGATGGTCTGCTTCGACTGAAATTGAAAATAGAGCAGATGTTATGTATTTGCATTGATTTTTTTTTTCATTCATCAAATATACCAATATATCAATTTTCCACCAAATTGAGGACGATTAAAGGTTAGAGATTCCATTTATTCTGTTTTACCTCTACAAAAAAATAACTTATCGAACGTAGAACGATCCACGTTGTTAGATATTCTATTGAACTTTTCAAAAGGCCATTTATATATACAATAGCTGAATTCTATAACAATCGACCACCTTCCTTTCAATTAAAATCTTTCAAGTTTCAGGAACTGCCTGAAAAAACATCTTCTGAACAAACAATAGTACCCGAATATCTTCTACGACACATTGGCTCTTGTAGGCTATAGCTAAACTAATTGTAGTATTCGTATATTTGTAACGATATCCGCCTCATCTTCCTCTGTTTTCGAATAAAATTATCATAAATACAATTACAATTTAGGCCCTCTGTTTTTCATCATTTTTAATCTTTTTTATTTTTTTTACTGTGAGGTGCAGGAGGAAGAATGAACTCTGTTTAATCGTGCATCCTATTGACAAATTTGTATTTTTTCTCTGTTTTGTATCATGTTATTCCTGGTGTTGATGGATTCATTTATTATTATCATTATAATAGTTGGTAATAAAACTGAAAAGCTATGAAGGAATGAAAATAAGATTGTAATAAGTGATGAATGAAGTTTCCTATATACTATTATATTATTAATTGATATTTATAACATAATCAAAATATACACATTCCACTTTTCACTTATAAGTCTACAAAATCGCGAGTTTAGATATAAAATGACATCTTTGGGCATCACAATACTGATATTTATAAGCCCAAATTTGATTAATTATAAAAATTACCGTAGTAAGTCCAAAAATGGACGTACTAATAGTCATAAATACTTGTAAAAGAGTAGTAAGCTATGAAAATGATCTATTTTGGTGCAAATATTGAAAGACAAAGATTTTTTTTTCGACTCGACGTACACCGATTATATATAATGTACGTCATTGTCTGCCTCTCAAGTTGAAATCCTTACCTTGGTTTTATATAATTTCAGACCTTGGTTTTATATAATTTCAATTATGCAAAATCCGTTTATGGACCTAATTCAACCAACCAGTATAAACAAAAAATTTAGAAGGTTCAAAATCCTTGCCTTCGTTTAATATATGAAATAATCAAGGGAGAAAGAATTTCCAACAAAATTTGTGAAGCAGGTTGGTTGAATATGGAAAAAAAAGAAGATTTCTACATTCTGGAAATCTCTTTCATGAAATCATCCTTACCGGAAGACCTTCCTATCTTCATCAGAAAATAATATTCCGCACTGACGTTCATAATGTCGACATTAGACATCGAAGAATATTGTCCCCACTCTTCGTCAGAACTGAACTCTTCAGGAGATCGTTTAGTTACCAGATTTGCAAAATATATAATTTCATTCCACCAAATTTCAAAACAGAAAGTATCCAAACTTTCAAAACCCAACTTGAAAACCTTTTGTTCAGGACTTGGCTGTAGGTTTTCATCCATAATTTTCACATATCAAGGTTGAAAACTACCGCTTTCGTCAAAAACTGTATAATTTTTCATATACCTTTTTATACATATATTTTTCTTATCATATCTATAGTAGGTATTTTTCAGGATTGAGTGGAAGAACAACAGAGTAGCACTCTCCGCTGCCGAGTTGAACTTCGCCCTTTATTGTCATTGTACTGAAGGAGAGAAAAATAAAGACGTTATTATTATTATTATTATTGTTATTATTATTATCATGAAGTGTTCTACCAGTAGCTAGGAAAAAGACATTCCGCATTATCTTAATAAAGTTTTCGACCATTTCGAAGGTTTCTTTAGTAACACTAAGTGGGCTCATCAGTCTTACATCATTTTGCAGATTCGCACACTTAAGGATCAGGGCTGATATGGAAGAAATATTTTGTCCAGCAGGTTGGGTATCAACAAGGACAAAGGACAATATTTCCAGGTATGTAACACAGAATATTTTTGAACTGGTAGGTCCTTCCTTCATGATTCAAATAATTCAGTCTGAAGAAGCACAAAACTGTTCGATAGGTATCTCTTTCATCTTATCCTCCCATAGTCAGAAACCTACCAGCATGTTTTCCTTCCCACGTAATTTGCAATTCACGCCCGTTTCGTTCACTTGATTATACAAATATTTTTATGGCTCCTAATTACACCCTTTCATGTTCTTATGAAAACATTTGAATAATAATTGACAAAATAGAACTCAGTTCAACTAACCACGCTCGTGAAGAGTATCACAAATGTAATTAATTAACAATATTTATACGCAATTATCGTTCTGAACATTATGATAAATTGTTTGGATAGGTACCCACAACTGAGATAACATCCAGGTATGCACTTAACATTTCATTCAGTGTCGTATGTGACCTTCTGTAGTGCGCACGTAAATGTTGTATGAATTCATTTATACCAAACGTAAAAATACAGGGCATTCCATTTAAAACGAGACACCCTTCAATAAAAAAAGAAATGAATAATATTTACGCCTTACCTCGAGATTACAAAAATTGTGAGTTTCAAGCAATTCATAATATGGTATTCCTTCAGTAGGATACGTGACTTCGAATTTAAAAGACATATATTAGTAAGTGCCTTCGTATGGCTTCTAGTTGATTTATATGAACCTGATAGTAGGGAAACAATTGAAAAAATAATAAGAAAAAACGAAAATAACAATTTTATTAAAAAAAAAACTGAACTGACAAAGAAATAAAATACAAGCAACAACCAAACATATAAAAATTAAAATATTAATAAAAGCTGAAAAATTAAAATTAAAAATTATTATTAACAAAAAATGAAAAATAAAAATTAAAAGATTTCAAACCAAGTCATGTCACGACTTTTTGATTGTTAGTATCCACAATCGTCTTGGGGTGATAATTGAACTTATTCTTCCGAGACCTGATTATTTATAGGTCGCTAGAGTGCTTTCACCTATCCCCCTTTACTTTTCCCGTTCATTGGTTGTTGGACAAAATATACGCGGTTTCTTT
>WOGN01004247.1:0-14317 GCA_015342105.1 Leptinotarsa texana
TCACTTTCGGTTTTAACACGTGGAAATACATTAAAATCATCTAATTTCAACCCCGAAACAAAAACTTTGTTGTGTTGTGATAATTGATTATGATATACTCGTAATATTAGACCCGTAATCAACTTGTGCTTCTGGAGTCACGGAAGTTATTCTCTCATCCATGAATGCATACATTTCTTTCACGAACTTCTAACGGCAAACCTTGGTTCAACAAAAATTGCGAGCAAGCTGTTGCCTCAAAAAATCTCGCCTACTGATAGTAACGCAAAAATCCCAGTGCCAAAAACCGAACTAGGTTTGTTAATGTCCACAATAACCGAAAACTCAGGATAAATAAAAGCAAAGAACTTCACAATTTATGTATTAGGAATAAACTGCTTGCTGATCACATCGGGTCTAGATCATCCTTGTCGGTAGCTGAAGCAGCTGTCAATCAGAACTTTACAAAATTTACAACTCCACCACAACACAAGGGGATGGTTCAATTGCAACAACAGCTATAGAAAAAGCTGAACAATTTGCGTCCCACTCCACAGTTGATTTTCTGGGAAAGGCACCACACACTATTTCCACACTAGAATTCACAATGCTGGAAATTACGTTTCAGGCGAATTTTGAAACAGATCAATATCAACAAGGCGTCTGGCCCTGATGAAGTGCCCGTCATCGTACTTGAAAAGTGCGCAAATCAACTCACACCAGTAGTTTGCAGACTTTTTAAACCTGTCTTGTTGTTGAAAGATTGCTTGCGTTTATCCTATTCCCAAAAAGGGCAAGAAAAATCTTCTTAATAACTATAAACCAGTCGCTTTGCTATCAGTGATATCAAAAATCATGGAGAAAGGTGTGAACCATCATATCCTCAAATATTTGGAAGGCTTCAACATCTTGAGCGATCATCAATATGGCTTTCAGAAAGAAAGATCAGCAGGCGACCTTCTATTGTATGTTACCCATACTTGGAATAACGCAATCGAGAAACACGGAGAATAAAGAGCTGTTACGCTTGATATTTCTAAGGCCTTTGACCATGTGTGGCATAAGGGTTTGCAGGCCAAACTACGATGCTGTGGCTTGTCGGATCATTTTTGTGTAAAGCTCTTCAACTTCCTGAAAGAACGTTCCTTGCAAGTTGTCGTTGATACATGTCTCTCGAATACTTCCGCCAGAGATCCATATTGTCTTCTTCCCCAGAGATCCATATTGTCTCCAACCCCCTTTCAATTGTATATCAACGATTTATTGGAAAGAAACAAAAATCCAATATATTACTTTGCTGATGACAGCACACTTGTTTCGTAATTCCATTTGGATTCCAGTACATCAGCCACGGATGCACATCTTCTTCGACAACAGGAGGTTGCATTTCCTAATGATGATCTAGAAGTGATTTGAATTGGGGTAAAAGTAATCAGGTTCAATTCAATACCACAAAAATCCAGGCAACGGTTTTCTACAAGAAGATTAATATCTATAAACCGGATATCATAAGGTCAGGTCAGATAACTCCGCTTTCTGCTTTGTTGGGAATTGAAATGTTTTGGCAAAATCATGTCACTGAAATTGCAAAGTCTGCTTCTCAGAAGCTTGAAACACTGTTCCGAACTAGAAAACTGTACACACCTCAGCCACATTTGATACTTTATAAATCTCAGATTAGACATTCTTTAGAGTATTGTTCTCATATATGCATCTCTGCCCCCAAACATACCCTGAAGTTGCGGGATTCCATCCAGGACAGAGCCATTCGCCTGACTGGAGACCCGAACATCACGTGCAACCTTGATAGCCTGAAACATCGAAGAAAAGTTGGGGATTTGTGTCTCTTCTATAAATACTTTCATGGGAAGTGTTCAAGTGACTTAGCACATTTGACTCCCCAAGGGTGGTATATATCAGAAATACACGACGGACTGTGGCTGCTCACCGTTTTGAATTTCAACTCAGTACACCTCGAACTTCACTGTTTAGGAACTCTTTCAACTGGAGAACTGCGTTTATGTGGAATAAACTTCCTGAAAACGTTTTTCAAATCCAATGTGAATCGCTACTTTCGCACAGGAACTGCTCTGAGAGTTCTTAAGAATTTTCCTGTAATGAATGTGTTTTGTCATTAGAAAAATGCGTACTAGACAAATGGAAACGATGTGAAAAATGATAAACACGAAACAAATAAGAATTGTACCGATAGGTTGGTAGAAAGGCTTTTGAGATATGGCATCCTACGGGGGTGTGGAACAATATTTGCAAGTTATTCAACAAAGATTCTTGAAAATGCTTCACTAAAAAGGTTTTAGATATTCCGGTGAGACTTTCCGATCTGAAACAAAAGTTTTTGACTACTTACGGCTACATTTCATGACAGTTTGCTGTGTCCAATATAAAAATTCAGCTGAAGTCATCGTATCAACTGACAATTATGATACCCGTCATTAGGTCAAAGAAGCTCTACTTGAGATCGAAATTATTCAATATTATTTCAGTAACTACAAAGAAAATGCAAGTAATTTTTTCATTCGAAAGCCAAATAGAAAATTATATAAGTATCCAAGGGAGAAAATACATAATCCAATTTATTGATGAAAATAAAATCGGCTATATTGAAAATTACCAATTCATTCATATATTACTCTCATAAAAAATATCGACTGGTGAACATTGATACGTGTTCAGAAATCATACCATCAGTAAGATGAAATGGTTTCTATGAAACACTTAAGATGATGACACTCCTGTATTTCATTCATTTTTGAAACCATAGATTCCTACGTACAGAAACAAAATTTTCAAACTTCTATTTCTTGAAATGGTTGAAATCTATGTTTTCTTATTGTACGAACAAAAGAACTGACATTGATAATCACCGCAACATATATAGTAACTTACTGAAACTATACCAAAAACATAATAATAGTGCAAATCGTATCAATACTTCTCTCTTTAGAATTAACGATAATCTTATTAAATAATCTACCCATAAAAATGACATTTATGTGAAGGTATGACATTTGTCAAACAAAAACTTCCTATGCATGTTTTACTTTTTTTATCAATTCATATGTTCAATTCATTGTTTTACTGTCTTTACTGTTACTGATTTTGTAATGTTATTCAAAGAAAAAACTACAACTCAATAAATTGTACTCATAGGCCCTGAAGAAGCTTCCCATTAAAGCGAAAGCTGGGCAAAATGAAGCAGAGATCTGATTTAGATTTTTGAATGAAAGACCTCGGTAATCCATTTTCCAGTATAAATTATTTATATGGGCTATTTGAGTTGATTAGAGGGATCTTTTTTTGCTGTTTTAGGTAAAGCTACATATTTTGTCATCATTTCATTAGCAGATAAATGAATTATTATCATTTTTATGGAACTGATCTTGAAACGTTCTTTCTTCAATTCAAATATTGTATTCTGGGTAAAAGTGAAGTTGTACAGGTTTTCCATAGCAGCAACAATGAATGGGTCCATTTTTTAGTTGATTGAGAACTATCTGCCTTGTATATTCCATTATAGTATCCCAAAATTATGCAATTTTACGGGCTTATTTTGTTTTTCCCATACTTTCTAGTAACTACTCATAAGGTTTTCAAGTCGTTATCGATTATTTAAGGAGCAATTATATTTTTGAATCTCGTTTTTCGAAATGTCTGAAAATATTTCCTTTCATTATGAACTCACATTTTGTGAAAAATTCAACACTCCTGCAAAACGGTAATTGTCACCAGAAGTATATGTATCTCAGACTTTTGGAAAAAATAAGTTCACTTATTTGTTTTTCTTTCGATGCCAAATGGAGTTTTATCTTTTTTATCATTATTATGAAACATCAGCATGCCTATAGAATGTTTTTTTATACTTTTACTTAGCTAAAAGTAGGAATATTCTGAAAAAACTTTAGTAAAAGTGAATTTTAAACTAAGATGCAGATGACACTTTACTCAATACATGTTAAAATAATAACGAAAACAAAACACGAATTAAAGTTCTGTACACTCTCCCAAGAAGAGCTTGCAATAATCGTAACACTTTTTTCCTGTGACATTGAATTAATTCCGAAACTAAATATCCAGCTGTCGAAATAAATTCTGCCTGCTTGATATTTTTTCTCGGCCATCATTTCAACCGGACAAACACACGGAAACGGAAGTAGTTCATCTGGCGTGTCACGTTCAATCCCATCTTGAACAAGTCAAGAAGACACTAGTAGAGAATATTCCTTATTTTCAGATCGGAAACATACATTACTTGAAGTTTGGAAGTTGAGCAACTTTTCAGATCGAGGGAGTATCCCGATAAATCAATGATTAATAATGAAGTTGGCAGACATGCGGACTGAATTATGGCCCATCAACCTTATAACCTCAAAGTGTAAACTTTACTGGTCATCACTTTTAAAAGCGATAGCCCTAGCTCGTATTTCAATTTGATTTACTACCGATGGTTCTGCTATATCATAAAACATGGATTTCCGCACATTATGTTATGAATGAGTTTGTTGCAGACGGGTGGAGTAGACCAGAACTTTTCCATAGTTGAAGTTGGCAAGATAGTAAATATAAAATATTTTCAGGATACTCTGAATCAGAAGCGAGTCACAATTATATATATATACTGTTTTTAAATAGAACTAGTTTTGGGTGTATACAAAATTTGAAACTCCCAGAAAACTAATTATAGTAATGAGAGTTAAGTGAATTGATGATACACTCACAAAACATCGAAAATTTGTCGAAATTATAACATACTCGACGTTAATTCTGATTCGGTCTGAAATATTTTAGAAGATTCTACTATCCAAGTTTGTTTCACTAATGTAACCATTACAAAACTTTGAGTATATATATAATGATAATAATAATAATATTTTTTTTGAAATGTGATCAACATTTATCTCGAAAAAAGTAGGTACTGATTTTAACAATGATAACATTTCAAAATATTGACGTGCATTGATGTTTCATTATCGACAAAGTTGCAGTTGAAAATTACATTAAGTTGAGAAGAGTTTTCAAAAATTTTCATGATAAACAGCATCAACGTGTCCTTTTTTGAAAATTTTCTTGACAAATTTCAACTTAGCCAGCAGTAAAACAATTAGTAGCGTTTATGTCTCAAGTAAGAAATGAGTGAACCTCTAATTGTTATTGATATAATAGGATATTTCAAAATTCGTTTGATAGAGAACTATATGCTTTTATTGCCAGATAGTAAGCTCCTTTCTCATAATATGCAGAGTTATGGCTGGGGAAAGCCAGTGCGTTACAATTTCTGATGTTAATATTCATATTATTCGAATATTGACTACTATTTCTGGGAAACAGGTTGGAATACTTTTTCACAAAGTGGGCAATACCCAAGAAGTATAACAAGGGCACTGTCAAAATGTCAATTTAACAAAAGAACTTTTCACAAGAGCTTCTCCGATCTAGATTTAGGATACATCTCAGAACTTTTCTAGAGTAATGAAAAATTTTTGTCAGTATACTGAAGAACCCCAAAATATGATACTATATAAAATCAATGACTGGACAAGGGCATAGTAATATGTTGAATATTACTGGAGTTTTTTCCCAACACCAAACTCTTATTTCAATACCTGCAAGGTACTACCTCCAATATTTTCGATTAACAAACATTTTTGTCTGAGGGAATGTTTCAGGTTTCTCCGCAATACTCTAAATCGAATGTGTTTGATAAAACTATTTGTTTCGTCTTGTTAATGACTTTTCGTTTTATCCAGCTGACAGGGATGTATTTCATGGTATGTTTTCAAGGGCACATCCATTCTTGAATTCCTTGTATTTCCTTGTGACCTTCCGAAAGTGACCTCAATGTATTCACTTGGGAATACCTCAGTACAAAACCAATTTGGTAATGTTGGAAATTCAGAACAAATAATTTCGTTACAAGTCTATTCATTTTCCTAATTAAAAATGAACCAACATCATTATTTCGCTCAAACTTATAGACAGGGATACATTTCACCAACGTCAAGTTCAAATTATCAATTCTTGAAAAATGTGTGGGTTGAATACATAGGTACACTGAATTCTACATCTATCATATAAAGAGAATTAGTATGAAGTCAAGATGCATATCCACTTCCTCTTATTAACAGTCATTATTCACATTCTAAAAGCCATATTGTGGAGCACTCTACAAGTATGGAGCTTATAATAGTCATACTGGGAATAATAAAACTCATTGGCGTACCCTAACTAGAAAACTGACAAGGTGTGAAACTTTCTAGCATATCTCCTCACGAGAGTACGATAGTAAAGTGAATTATTTCATTGTACAGACATTATACAAATTTATAATTTGCTTCGTTAGAATCTCATATCCAGAAAAATACTCTATTCGAAAGTCAACTTCGAAGAACATATAAAAAGCATGATCAAACCATGAGCTTTCATTCTCAATTTTGCAAATGCTTTTTGCAGAATTCCAGTTTATGAAAAAAAAGTAACTGTTAATAAAGTCGCAATCTGGATTTCGAAAAAAGTTGCCACAGAATGAGAAGTTCAACAAACCACTTCTATGGAGTAGAACCTCCATTTTGATTCGGTTGGCTGCAAAAAACGTATTTGAATGCTGGATATAGGAAGTTAGGCTTCTCATAAGTTAACAAAAAGTACTAATTGAAAAATACATGAGCAGAGGTAGAAAAATTATTCCTAGTGTATACCAAAGAATTATGTGAGGGCATGTTTTATTTATTTATTCATTTATTCAACGGCAAAGCCAATTTACAAAAACATATTCAACAAAGTGTGGGGAACTACAAAGTATTTCTGATGACTACATTACAATTTACAATTGTTTTTGTTTGATATGAAAAGTTATTAGTTGAGGTAGTTCTGGGCAGTTTATCCCACTATTTAATAATTTGAAGAAGAAACTCAAGTTCAAAGAAATCATCCTATCTATATATTTTATAATATCTACTTATTAATTTGAAGAAGAAACTAAAGTTCATTGAAATTCTCCTATCTTTCAATGATTTTATATTTAACTTGGTTAAGAGTTGACTGGACTCATATTCATTTCGTTGAATACCAAAGTAAAAAGTTCAATTCCTTGAGCATTTATTTCGAACATTCTCAATCAAATCGATATTCACATCATAGTATCAGTCCCATATAACCGAATGGATCTTACGAAAGCACAATATCAAATCTTTTTAATTGAAAAATCAGTAGAAATTCTCAACACAAAACCCACCATTTTGAGACTTTTTGCCACAATTTCTAATACTTGAAGATCAAAATTGATTTCGCTATCAAGTTTAACTCCCAGATCGCGAATAAACCTTTCTCTTTTAAGGGTTATGAATAGGTCTAATATTCAAAGAATATTGGACTTCTAATTTCAGCGAACGTAACGATTTGACACTTATCAATGTTCGCCTGTAACAAATTATTTCTACACCACATGGAAAAGTCTTCGAAATCTTTTTGAACTAATTCAGCATCTTCCCGACAAGTAATTGCTCGATAAAGTTTGAGATCATCAGCAAACATAACTAATTCTGAATATTCGAAAACAAACTCTATGTCAGATACAAACAAGTTGAACAGCAGTGTGCCCATATGGGATCCCTGCGGTACCCCTACCAGTTAAGAAGTTATTGATTACTTGCAAAACATTCCCGCCTACACCAAGCTCTTGAATTTTATATATAAGTAGGCCGCAGTTGACTCTATCAAAGGCTTTGGGAAAGTCAGTATAGACAGAGTTAACTTGTAGCCTCCTCTCAAGATTTTTAGTTAAGTAGATTGCGTAAAGAGTGGATTCACCTTCTGAGAAACCGTGTTGTTGGGAATTGAGTAAGACTCACAGTCCCAGAGAAGTTTCTTTGTAAGCATAGAATTAAACATCTCAGCCATCTCCGAGTGATTGCAAACTTCTCTATAATTCCTAATATTTTTCTTATCTCCTAGTTTATGTATTGGTTTCAGGAAGCTATGTTTTCAATGATCTGGAACGGTGCCTAGGGAAAAAATTTTATTGAAGATGTTTCGTAATGGGATTGATGAAGTGTATATACATTTGTTTATAAAAAATAAAGGTATCCCATCATGTCCCATTGTGAGCTTAGGTGAAACAGAGAGAACGTAATCTGTTATATCGGCAGGAGTAATACTGTAATTGTTGATATATACTTTATTTTCGAGTTATACTCAGGGGTAAAATTCACTGTCTGGTTATTATATACAACAAACAAATTGACAATTTCAGAAGTATTATTGAAGACTTCATTTTCATAAAACATGGCTGAAAGTAACTTATAAACCTTCCTTTTACTTTGAATATAAGCCCGAAAGGCCATTGGATTATCAGAAATATTATCTTTAACGTCATTAATGTAATTTTCATAGCACTGATTTCGACTAGCTTCACAACTGTCCCTTAATCATAATAGCAATTAATGTTGCCTATTGATGAAAAAATCTGAATATTGTTGAATTATTATCATGGTTAGAGTTATCAATTTTCATCTAGTCCATTCATAATTATGATAAATATCATTCACTTTCTTCTCATCTATGTATGATACAGGCTATTCTTTGTTTGTGCATTTACCGTCGTCGTCATAATCATAGAATGTGAAGAGAATTGCATCTGCGATTGCTGGTTCGTGACTCTCATGTGAGTTGATTTGGATTTCATTGAACTTTTCGTTTGCTCCTGTTCTCAACATGATTGACTTCTATAGTCAGGTTACCATTTTCAAGTACGATTGAAAAAAAGATGACTATTGTTGTTTGATCCTGATAATCTCTTTTTCAGGAACTTCACAAGACATTCATGATAAAAATTTCAATGAATTTGTTGGAAACAGGTAGTACTGGGGTAGTGTATTGACATTCCTGCCTAGAGTCAGCTGTGGCTGGGTCTAATGTTATGGTCCTTTTGATGGAAGAATGGTGATCGAAGGTATTGCGCTGTAGCGAAACAACAGTTGGAACTGAAGAATTTCCAGGTAGATTTTCTTCCGCTATCATATACTCCCGATTGCTCCAATTATAGGCTCAGGGCACGGAAACTACTTTTTAAAAATACGTCTCTTTGGATTTACATATATTAT
Source organism: Leptinotarsa texana (assembly GCA_015342105.1). Taxonomy (NCBI): domain Eukaryota; kingdom Metazoa; phylum Arthropoda; class Insecta; order Coleoptera; family Chrysomelidae; genus Leptinotarsa; species Leptinotarsa texana. The sequence continues at coordinate 9,096 of WOGN01004247.1, forward strand.
TCTTTGTTTAAAATGTTTCTGTTAGGAAGGTACGAATAGAATTCTGCAGTTCCACAAAAATAGGATGATCATATAGCTCATCTATCATTTCATGAAAATCTGAACAAGTAAAACCAGGATTCAACCACAGTCCGCCTGGGGATACCGTTATTTATCTAATGAGCAGATTTGAAATTCTTTTGACTGCAGAGCTGTAGTTGTCGAAGAAAAATCATCCATGCGCATGTACTTATAGAATAGATATTCGAAAGGGATCAGAAATTTTGTTGATATTCAGGTATTATTTTATATTTGAAAGAACAATTCGTTCAGGCCAGTCTCAACTCCCTAAACTGTAGGTTAATGGACTGACACCTATCAGAAAACTACTACTTCCCTGGCTGATACCACGAAGAGCGATACAACTGACGCCATAGATTTCCAATTACTGTAACACACTTGCAGACCGGTTTCGGGCTGTTTGCCCCCGTCAATCATCAACATAAAGGCGATAATTCCCGATAATTGAAAATCGAATTCCTTCAGAGTATCATTCTTCGAACCAGGCTGAAGCGTTTGCCATCGCCACATCTGCCTGTGAACGAGGTAACAAGCGCATATGAGGAAAGGAAACATTCCACATATAGAACAAATTGTTCTTGTAGATAATTTGATTTATATCCTGTCTTAAAGTATGCCCACTGACTATATGTGAAAATATTATTTTACAAATTTCGGATTGTATGAAGAGAAAAATAGGTAGTGTTTTGTTGGATGAAACGCATATCTGCCTTTTTCAGTCATTGTTTTTGTTAATCATAACTGAACCATGATGTTGAAGTAAAATGTAGAACATTTACTGATTTTTTCTGACACTGTCGAAATTCTGAAAAAAATGCATTACCTCTTCAATCAAGTAACCCTTTACTTTGAACATTTCATAGTTGCCATTTAGTGGAAGCATTAACAAATCATTCAGTTTTTGGAAATTTTGCATTGGTAATTGTTGTTTGGAGGTGACGGTTGACAAAAAATTGAAACTATTCAATAATATGAGTTCATTTTAAGATAGGAAGAAATTCAGAATACAACAATTTTTGCATCACTCAAAATTGGTAGGTAGTTATTTTATATCTGTTAAAGAAAATCTTTTTTAAATATGTTTTTCCGTTGATCAGCTGTCGCCCCTATACGAACGACAACTCTCAGAAGTTGAGAAACTTGTGCGGGCTAAGGACTAACGAGGTCTTACCTTTTAACGTGTGATTCCTAACACGTGAAATACTTCTTTCGATTTTCATAAAAAATAAGATAACTACATATGTATGTACGCCATATAAATTGCTTTCTTCATCATAGAAAATCATTTGTTTCTTCATTCAGAATTGAAATTGAAAAAACTACCCACATCATATTTTTTGAAAAAAATTACTGATTTGCCACCATTCTTTAGATTCAATTCATATATTTGATAAATTTCAGTGACTGAATTCATGCAGCTAAGGCTACGGGCCTGCCAGAGGGGAAAACAAAAATATTTCAATATGTTGCGTTTTAATCCAGAAAGTAGTCATCTGTTACGGCCTGGCCAGAAGGCCATAAGCTTGAGCACGGGAGTTCTAAGTGATTCATGTATTGTTTCTCGTTTAGGCAGACAATCGTAAACCACTGGAAATTATGTCTTCGTACAATGAATTCCATGCAGTTACTTCTAAATTATATACCCAGATAAAAAATGTAAATGATGTCCTGAATTATTATCTCGGGGTTTATCGCTTCGCATCGTATTCATATCTTTCTTAGGGGATATTGTTTATTATCTCTCAGCGGCAACGAATAAGTCATGAATAAATTGTTGGAACAGAAGCTGCGGCTATTATTTGCCATTATTTCAATGGAAAATATCGTTTGTGAAAACTTGTCCGTGGCAAGTATTTCTATGGAACGTGAATGAAATATCTCAGAGAAATTTTATTCGTTATATTGAAAATTTAAGAAATGTAAACGCTCACCTAACAGTTCTTTGAACTGAAGCAACTCAGATGAAGCTTGTGTCAAATAATCCCCCCAAAAAAGAGTTGTAGAGTTTCCAATATCTCGGCTTTGTTTGGAGAAAAACTATTAGGTTGTTTCAAAAGTTTTTTTCGTTTTATTGTCACATGTTTTCCTAGCTCCATATCTCAATAAATATTTATCCTACAATTGGTATGATAGAGAATGATGTACTCTATACATTGATACTATTTCTGGACAATGTTTCACAACTAATTCGAATTGAATCTGAGCGCTGCCGGACCGAATAATTAACCAGGTATTTGGCAATGATATTCCTGCATCCGATATTTTATTATATAATACCCACTGTGACTGCGTTGAATCTTTGGTTATGACATATCCTAATAGCAAATTCATTATATGTGGTGACTACAACGTTAGGTACGCTGTCAATTAGACAAATGATAACTTAGGGGTTATGGTCAATGATTACAATCACCCAAAAGCTTTGCAACTTACAAATATCTTTGGATATTTACATATGTATCAAAGCAACTTCGTAAGAAATAGTAGAGATAGACTCTAGGACTTGGACAAATATCAATCATTTGGAGGTATCGAAAGCAGATGACGTATTGCTATTAGTTGTTGTGGAAGTGAAAGAAAAAAACTTCACTAGCGTGAATACTACTTGACTTTAAAAATGCTGACTACCTGGCAATCAATTACTTTTTTGCAAACTTCGATTGGAAAGAATAGTGTCATTTAGACGTTAATGAGACCATTAACTTACTTTACAATGTTATTAATGATGCAAGAAACTTTTTTGTTCCCTTGAAGTTGTACATAACTTCACAATTCCCTGCTTCGCTCAGTCCAGAATTGAAAGATCTTGTAGAAGAGAAAACAAAACTTCACAAACAGTTTGAGCAATCTGGTGATTATGATGATTACAGAAGTTCGCAATCATTGTGAACAAGAAATTGCTATAAACATTATATAACTAATATCGAAAAAATATGAAGTCGAATCCAAAAATATTCTGGAGATTTGTGAATGATAAGCAAAAACATTATGATCTTCCTGGCAAAATGCACTCACAGAACCAATATGAAAACTCTCTAGACGAAGTTGTAAATCTTTTTGCAAATCAATTTCGGCAATGTTGAGATCAGCGTTGTAGAGGTAATTGAAAGAGTCAACTTCATACCAGCCAAGTTTTCCTTCGGTCCAGATACTGTTCCATCAATTTTCTTGAAGAATTGTATTTATACTTTAGCAACTCCTCTTACTCGACTTTTTAATTTATCTCTTAGCTCTGGCAATTTCCCAGATTTTTGGAATCAGTGGCAATTGCAGAGCTGTTTGCAGCCAATCAGAAATACCCAAACTTTTTGACAGGCATATAACTTGGCAATGCCAAAGTCTAATATCCCCACAGCAACGTAGATTTGTTGCTAATAAATCAACTGTGACAAACCTACTTTTTCATGAAAATTATATATTAGGTGCTTTGGAAAAAAGATTACAGGTCGACTCTATCTATACAGATTTTTACTATAGCATTTGATAGGGTGAACCAAAATTTGCTTATCGCCTAACTCCGTTAGGTTTCAATGGACCAATCTTGCAATGGATCCACAGTTTCTTATTTGGTAGAAGCTATATAGTGAAAATAGGAGGCTGTATATCATCCAGAATTCCTGTTCCTTCAGGTGTTCCTCAGGGTTCCCTCTGTGAACCTTTGCTACTCAACCTATTTATTAATGATCTAGCTACAATTATAATACAAAGTGAGGTACTGATTTTTGCTGATGACGTAAAAATATTCCAATTAATTTCTTCTACAAACGATGTGTCACTCTTGCAAGAAGATTCGTCACAATTTTATGTATGGTGTGTTATGAATCAAATGAATTTGAATATATCCAAATGTTTTTGCCGAACATTTTCTAGAATTATTCACTCTGTTCTACATGACTACAGTATCAATAATATACTAATTAATAGGATATTACTGTTGAAGGACTTACGAATTATGTTCAATTGTGAATTGAACTTCAAATCTTATAATGAGTATATTATAGCTAAATTACTCAACATGTTGGACTTCATCAATAGATCATGTAAGGAATTCAGTTTATTATTATATTGTTCAGTTAGATCATTATTGGAGTACGCTTCAATAATTTGGTGCCCATATTATGAAATACACATGAACATGCATACACGTTAGGTTTAAGAAGGGGAGAATAATTCATACAACAACATTAGAGATCAGATGAATCTATTATCTTTAAAGAATGAAAGAATTATTTTAGATGTATGTTTTTTAAACAAAATTTTAACTGGCAACATTAACTGTGAGGAGATTTTATCTTTAATTAATTTGAATGTCAACAGACAGACCAGAGCCAATACCGAAACATTTGATATACCGTTCCACTCCACAAATTATGATTTCTTCTCTCCTGTCACTCGAATGCTCAGAAATGAAAATATGTATCAACAGGTTGATATTTTTAGCAGCTCCACGAATACCATAAAAATTGAACTGAGTCGCATTATTTCCTGAAACATTTCCTTTAAATATTATATTCTATTCCATCATTATATTGCCTTCTTTTTATACTATATATATATAATATATTATTATTATTGTGCTATGTATTTATTATTTATAGTTCAGTTTGAGATTTTACAAACTTTTTTTTTTCTTTTTTCTCCATGACAAAATTGTACTGAAATTTTTATAAGTATATTATTGTATTATTATTGTATTATATATTTATATATTGTATTATATATTATATATTGTGTTATTCATTTATTGAATTTATTATCTTCCGTTTAGTTAAGATTTTACAAATTATTTTTTTACAAAAAATTGCAATTTGGACTACCCGTTGAATAAATAAATAGATATTGTTGATGAACGTACTATTCGACGTTGGTTTGCGAAATTCCGTTCCAAATATTTTAGCCTCGAAGATGAGCCCCGAAGTAATCGAACGGACGAGGATTGGAGATCTTGGTGGAGACTGACCCATCACAAACGATACATAAGATGGCGAAAAAACTGGGCGTCATATTCCATGAGGTTTTGGATGGTTTATTATATTCGATCCAGTTCCAATAAGCAAGTATGGTTGGGAAAGAAAGTTTTTGGCTTTCTACTACTCCATCTTGATACAAAAAAAAAAAAAAAAAAGGAAGAGGGAATCTTTAAAAAAAAAAAAGGAAATAAA
>WOGN01004248.1:0-10801 GCA_015342105.1 Leptinotarsa texana
CTTGAATACCTATTATTGTTATCTCTTTACATATGTGTTCAAAGATGAATAAAGACGATTCATTATTATTATTATTATTATTAAACTAGGAATAGAAATATAATAACATATTCACAGTTCTGAATATTGATCTGAAACAAATTTTTCACCCTTTCCCTAACTCCTACATAATAGAATCTCACAAATATCTGCCAGAAAAAGTATTCCCTTGGTAATACCACGGCGTACATTGAATTATATCCGACAGACATTTGTTCATCCAGCAGTAGAACCTCGCTGAAATCAGTTGAATGATTATATTTACAGACCAGTTTCAGTTCGTAGGAAACTCTCAATTTTAGCTGTCAAATAATTTAATTTATACTTACATTCTCCGAGGAACTTCCTAGACAACCATATATGAGTAAATGTTTTAATAAGCAAGGGCAGACCTTATCAAAAATCATTAATTGAAATGTTTTTTTTTCAGCTTGACGCTGTTTTCTATGCATTCATCATTTGGTGCTGGATGGCTTATAACGTAAGTAATATTAGGCAAAAGCTCTTGACAAGTTTTCAAATTTTGATTTTTTACAGGCATACCTATGGCTGGTCGTTTTTTCGCAGTACAAAGAAATCGAGAAAATGCAGTCACCCAATATTGAGTTGTTGTGGCCTTGATGATTTAATACTGTTTTTGATAGATGTAGATATTGTCTCCGTCCATAAAGTATATGATATTTACACCACCTTTTGTGTATAAATATTTTTGTATTGTATATTTTACATACTTTTAAAACACCTTGTTTTATTCAGTTTTTATGTTACTTCATTTTATTTTCAATTACAGCTTTTTTTACACTGCTTTTAACTGCAAATATTGATTATATTTTTGTATTTGGACAGGCTAATTTTTTCAAGGCTAAAGAAGGAAGTAACTGGCATTTTCACTATTGCCATTGATAACTCTTCCTTTTATCTCATACTGAGAATGTCAGGAAGAATGTCAAGAATCTTAGGATAGTTGATGTTATTTCAAATAAGAATCTACACAATTTTACAGACATGTAAAATATGACAAATATCTTTGCATTATATTAGAAAATGATATAAGCTTGCTCAGAGTAAGTAATGGAGAGACGACAATGGAAAAACATAATGAAAACATTCTCACTAATATTTGAGAAATGCTTTTCAAAAAAACAATTAATCTTTCCATGCAAAAAAAATATACAATTTCAATGAAAACCCAGAAATAACTGAATGAAGAAATCAATTACACATTTTTAGCTCAACTGCTGTTCAATGTAGAGAAATATAATAACACTCAAAAAGAAAATACAACAAACAGATTACTAAAATAATCAAGAAGTTCTTGGATAGTTTACTACTCGCCATGTCAAAAGGGATATGGCAAGTAGTAAACTATCACAATCTACTAAAATTACTAATAAACTAACTGGGAATTCTACAGGGTAAACCTGGAAACAAGTCTAGTCATTGTTAACCAGAGATCTATCATGAAAGACCCCTGATGGAATTAAGATCTGGTAGGTATGCAACAACACACTAGAAAGGCATTTGGATGTGCAAGGAAATCAGGAGTATGGGATCAATACAAAAGATCCCTAGCTGTGGTTTAACTAAGCTCTGAGAAAGACTCCTGGAGTTGGCAATGTGAGGAAGACGAACAGACCCAAGTATGTGCCGGACTCTATAAGATATCAAAGGAATCTCTGGTCCAGGGAATATCGGCGGGAGGCAAAGAAAGAAGTGAATTTGGAGAATACTAAATAGACTCTATAAACTCATTTCTTTGGTATAAGTCGCTGGGACCAGACAGTATTTATATAGTAATACTGTAAAAAGAACTGAAACTGCATAATCCTCAGAGGAAGTCTGCCCAACAAACACCAAAATATGATTTATCTAGCGATAAAGTTCATGCCAGTTTCTTCTTGTCTTCAGTAATACCTGAAGAAGATCTGAAAATAATTCAAAATAACTATATCTGAACCATTTGCAAGTATCGATGGCATCTAAGGAAAAGTCCTGAAAGCAGCAGGTCAACATATTGCCAAGCGTGTATGTGAATTAATAAATGAATCATTCGCATCTGGTATATGTCCAGATGTAGAACTCATGCATTCCAATTTATGAAGATGAAGGGACCTCTCATCATATTTCTAAGAAACGTGAACCTGTACTGTGTAATTGCAGATCAAATAATTCTTTACGCACAAGTTACAGATATTCTAATTTCTGGTAGGAACATACTGCAACAATTCATGAATAAATACTTTAATACTGCATCACAAGAACTAGCGAATTATTTTAGCGATAATGGTCTCTCGTTGTATACTTCGAAGACATACCATATTCGATTTCTCCCCAAAAATGTAAATTCAAATAATTTATATTTAATAATCAGTGGAAAACTGAAGAGAACAAAGATATTATGGCGTTTCAGGGAGTTGTACTTGATAGAAAAATTATGTAGAGAGAGCATCTGTGTGTTCCAAACAGAATCTCTTGTAAAGAGTTCTTTGCTAAACTTGATATTTTGGCAATACCCTCGTTGTAGTTTTTGGATCTTGTCTGCTTGGTGAAGAAATATCCTAACTTATTTTCTAGAAATAGTAGCCGATATCCTAATAAAATGAATATTATTATCAGACATTGTAACGATTTGGGTATCTCAGCCATAACTCTACGTGTTACGAGGGAGGACCTTACTATCGAGCAATAAATGCATATAGTTCTTTACAGTAGGACCTTAAATATATAACAGTCTTTAAGAAGTTGAGTAGTTTTTATATTTGAAGCTGAATGCTACTATTTGTTTAACTGCAGCCTACAGTCAGATGCACGTGTGATCCAACACCACCAAACACTTCAAGTGTCCCAAAAGAAACAAGCCTGAAAGTAAAGGCAATGACATATTCGCTCACTGCCTTGCAGTGAAAGATAAAAGACGAATCTTATTCGGCGGTCAATGTCAACTGATCGCCTTGTGGAGCTTCGTTTATCTTTGATATTCAAGGATGACGTCTTTGTAAACATCTTAACAGAATTACAAACTGTTGAAAGGTAACCTTCCTGAATGAATTGATTTTTCAGTAATTGTTTTATTTTTTACTCCTACATATATAGTATTACGAATTCTTGAATTATAATGTTGATGATTTTCATTGTACGATTAGTCAGGTACGTTGTGGATATGTGATTATTCATTTTATATTCCGTTATCATTGTATGTTAATATATAAAATCTTTCAGACTTCCATTGTAGTTCCTTCAGCATGGCATTGATCGGTGTATCGCTACTATTGTGCTGTTTTTGTAATCAATCTAATTCGCTTTTATTGGCAGTATTTATTGATGCACAAAATGTTGAATGTGGTAATAGAAGTGTATTATTAATATGTATTATTAAATTTTTTTATAGTGAAATAATAGGTATATCCTTCTGTACCCCAGGAAATAGTAGAAAAAATGAGGAGCCTCAAAATTGAATTGAGTAGGGGATACAATGAAATAATTGTCAATGAAAAAAACCTTGTATGTTTGCATATATTAAAAAAACCTCCTTTACATATGGATTTTCCCAGACAATTAAAAATTGCACTTGTGAAATCGATGCCTAAAAAGGAGACCTTTAAATGAAGGGAAAATGTGTCAAATCACTTGAAAATGGAAAAGTAGTACTAGGCACTTTCCTAGATCTATCTTAAGCATATAACTGCTTAAATCATGACATATTTCTGAAAACATCAGAAAGACATGGAATGCGTCAAATTATTACTTGGAGAAAGGAAATATAAGAAATCTTTAAAAATGGTACAAAAACTACATTTGAACTACTAGAAATATAAATGAGAGTACCTCAGGGGAGTATTAGTTCATTACTTATAATCTAAGTACACAAATGATCTGGGAACTTATATAATCATCAGCAAAATTCTGTAATATGCTATGCTGATCATCTCATTTCATACACTATTAATATCAATAATTTATTTTCGAACTCATTAATTATATTAGTGAAATCTATGGAATGGAAACAAAGGGTTCAAATTGTATCAAACCAGAAAAAAGGTATAAATTGACTGAGATCGAACTGGGGGATTCTATATTTCTAGATGTTCACGTTAATGAAGCACTAAGCTGGAAAGAACACATCCAGTCGATAATATCAAAACTAAACTCGGTGTTTTACACTATGAGAATACTAAAGGACATATGTCAACTTCAACTTACTTCATGTACTATGCAAACTTCTAATCAATAATCAGCGTGGGGATCATTTTTTGGAGCAGTGGAATAGAAATAAACCAAGTTTCATAGCACAAAAGAGAGCAATGAGAATTTTGTTAACTTATAATAGTCATGCACATAAAAGTTTAAATCACTAGATACCAACTGTACCAGTATCATACTTATATAATTGCATAGTTCTGTTCTGATGAAGATAACGTGCCTCAGCATGATAAAGAGAATGAGCCTATAGAACAGCAGTTAACACTGATTTCAAAGGATCCAGTTCATGTGCAAGCCCATGATATTTTCAGCATTATCATCATAACACTTTCGCTAAAAATGAAGTTTGATTTTTCCTTTGTATCATCTACCCGGTTGAATGAGCCATATGAATGATTTGCTATTGACTTATATTCAATCACTGGTAAGGAAGAATGAATGAATTTTTTGAAAGTAACACAAATACGGGGATCCACAAGAATATGCCAAGACCCCTACTTTTAGTAGTCAGCGAGCATGCTTTCCAATTACTTACCGATATATTAATTCCTATTGGAGTATTCTATGATTCAATAAAAAAACAAATTAAAAATACAGCAGGTTGTGAAATTCTAATATGATTAGCATATATAGAATAAAGAAAATACTTTTGTCTAATTTCTACTGTGTTTATTTATTCGTTACATATGATTAGCATAAAATGTATGATGGCTGAACAAAATGAGGTTTTAAAATTTATTTTAGGAAATCATTTGTCATATAAAGAACTTTACATGAAAAATGATTTTCTGGAGCTTTTGAGTTGAAATATTGAATTTGCTAATAGTGCCAGAAGTAGTTTTAATATAATGTAATTTATGAAAAACAATTGGGTTCTGCAGGCTCCAACTAGGGTCATGAACAACTCAAGTTGATGGGGGAAAAATTAGGTTACAAGAATAATTAAGCAATCAGATTCATAAAATATCTTTATTTGTGAAAAAGCTGAAATGCTATTTTACAATAAAACGAATGACTGAAATATTGATATGTAATTAATAAAAATACAAATTGACATCAACAGCGCATTGTATAATTATTGTTCATAAATAATAGATGAATATAGTATATATGTATGTATATAAGGTTAATGTTATTGCCAATTAAAATTAATTAATAAATATACAATAAAAGTCGGGGTTCTATACATTCAACATTAGCAAAATATTCTGAAAATTTTACAATTGAATAAATGACTAACTCTCATTATCATCATCCAGAAATTCAACATGGGTGAATGGAAAATATCCTGTTTTACCGTTAAGCTCCCCTTCCCACTGGCCATTTATATTGGTTTTTGTCACCGTTATTATGTCACCAATTTCTAGTTTCAGAGCTGTATCGTCATAGGCATTTGGAACCCTAACTTGCTTCACTTTTGCTTTTGCTGGAAGTTTTCGCTGAAATCAAAGAAGAAAAAAATATAGCAATGTCTCAATTGTATAAATCAAGAGAGGATCACAATAGTCACAGTTTTTTTTTATGTAATGTAGAGGTAAAACAGGTGAAGATACAGTCAAAAAGTGAAAATTAAGTTTCTACTCATTTAGCTATTAATTATAACAGGACATTGATCCACAAGTCTGCTTTACAGTGGTCTCAAGTAAAAAGTACAAATACTCTGAAAAAGTGCATGGGCTCTTTTTACTTTAAATACTCCAAAAATATTTTCAAAGTACATTTTTTATAAAACTAATATAACTGTTTTATGTTAGTAATGAAGATTCACAAAATTAGCAGAATGAAAATTGAACAAAAAATCTAATATACAAAAATTGTATATATCATGAGAGTCCAAAAAACTAGCCCGCCATAGCGGATGTAGAATGGCGTCACTTAACTAATTATGCATTGTTTCCAGACTCTAAATGAAATGTGTATGCAAAATTTTAGCTCAATTAATTGAGGAGCAGTGCTTCAAAATTCAGCGGCAAGATTTGACTCAACTAACATAGTTAAATGAAAGCTTGTGAAAAATATTGGCGAACACGCAGATCAGTTTATGATAAAAAAATTTGAAATTCTTATATATAACCATCTGAAACTGTATTCAATATAATTCCATCCATATAATTTGGAGACCTCTTCTTATAATTACAATAAAAAGATTATTTCATTTAGAATAAATCGTAAATAATTTGTATATGAACTGAGCATTTGTTCTTGAAGACTGTAAGAGTATTTGAAACTTGTATTTGTATTTATACTAAAACAGTTCTTTCCAAACTTATAAGTTCAAATACTCTATACCTGTACAAATGTGCTAAGTACCTGCATTTTATGTACTTTTCTCATATACTCACCAGCTTTGTTATAAACAAAGAAATTTGTCTACTTTTGTCAACAATAAGATTTTCAAGAGAAAAATCATATTCAGGCTATCTTGACTTATATATTATCCTTTTGAAGTCCACCAAACATTATATTACAGAGGTTTGGAGTAAATAGAATCACTTATATTTGTTCAACATTGAAAATGGAAATCCGTGAACCTGTTTCCCATGAAATATTTATTATTTTAATTTGTGTTGAACATTATGAAAACAGTGTCAATGAATAAAAGACACATAAATTAGTATTTCTCATCCATTACAACTTCCCACTTGGTAGAGTAATGGCATCAAGCTTCCTACTGCAAATTCACTTTAATAAAAAACTTTCATATATGTGCAAAGTTAATATTCATCCATTTGATGATATAAAAAAAATGTTGGCCACACCTGAATAGTTTCAAAGAAGCTGTTCAACTCCAGTGAATGTATATCAATGTAACGAAAAATTAATTTTTCAACTAGTTATTTTGAGTTTATTTTCATTTCTTCAAATATTTGCTTATGTTTCAATAATTGCATTATAGATATAATTCAATATTTATATGTGTAATATAGTTTCTGGCTGTCATATATTTCAGTATATTATATGTTTATCTCTTTTTAAATGTAAAAGAGCTCAAGATTACATCATTATTTTATTTCCAATTGTAGTCCAATTTATTGCTTTGTCATCAGCAGCTTTTAGGTTATAAAGTCTATTACTAACTATCTCTTTTATCAATGTTACATCTTGTAAAAGTAGTAGAACTTTATTTATTAATGTTACTGTAAAGTACAACCTTATGATGTGACAAAAAATGTAGCTATATGTGAAATTCTTTTTGTGTGGATACAAGAGGATGCCATTTTTTCGAAAAATCATGTGGACAGTAGAGATGAAATTTTCCCGTGAATTTTTTAATGTTCAGACATTATAGGAACGGAAATGTAAAACTTTTTAGAAACATTTCCACTACGAGAATATGAGTCAGCCTGTTATCTGCTGGATGGAACTCCAGGTCATTCCACTGAAAATGTGAGTGAACAGCAGAGGGTAGCAGAAATAATTTGAAAAGTCAATAAATGTTTTAATTTTTCATGGCCTTAGAATACATATTGTTCATAATGTAATTTTGCCTTATAAACCCTAACAAAAAAAAAGTTTATTCTCCTAAAAGTGATCCCGATAGTTGGATTTTGGACAAATGAAGTTCCAGTGTACTTTGTTTTTGGGTTATGATCTCATCTAAATGCGTTGCAGTGGCTGCTGCAGAGAAAGCCAAAAGGCAAATCTTGTTCGACGGTCGATGTTGAAGCTTGGCTTTGGAATTTACCACCTTTGGGCGCCTCATTCATTAATAATATTTGTAGTGTGAGTTATTTCTACCACTCATGAAACCTATGATACGTCGAAACAGGACAGTCGTTGAATCCAGAATGCTTTGCTTTTTTAGCTCTGGTTTTCTCTACATCCCTTGCTGCGAAACTATTGGACACTTCCTTAATTAAAAGCAACTAGTAGTTCGCACCCATAAACTCTTTTAAAACAGTCTTATCGTTCACATGTACAGCAGAATTATTTTATTTATTTATTTTTATTTTATTATTTATTTATTCCATATTTTTCAATGCACCAGAAAGAAAACGAATTACTTCTCATCCCATGAATAAGTAAAAGACCGGAATTTTTTTTACCTGCCTCAAAAATTATCATTCTTCCTCTAGTTATAAAATATTCAGGTTAGAAGCTTTTCAGTGAAATACCAACTTTCTGATACTAATTCAGCAACAACATTTTTTGTTTTAAAGGAATATGATGAATACCTGCATTTGATTTCGTTTGGCTGCTTCACATGGCAACAATGTATTATTAACAGGGACACCAGATCCGGAGCGCAGAAGATCTACAGGGGAATGACTTTCCTCAATCTGCAAATAAAATAAAAGTCAAATACAATAAGGAAAAAAATTACGATTTCAAATTTGGAAAAGTATCTCTTCAGTTTCACTCATAAAACACTTCAAAACCATAGACTAAATCCATTTTTTAAAACTCAAACTTCTTTGGTAAAAATTAAATCCCAAAAATAAATCTTGAAATTTTCAATTACAAGCTATCGTCCAAAAAAATTTGCTTTCCTGATAACTTTTGGAGCAAAAGAAATTGAAGTAGTTTGGACATTTCTCTCAATTGTAAGTCTTTGGAATGGGGGAGATTTTGACATTAACCCCAGGGTTCAAAAATAACTCTATCGCAAGTAAGCCTTGAGAATTTACCTAATCCAAAATAGGTCTCAAACGTCAAAAACAATCATAGAGTCGAGAGTTTACTTTAAAATATATAGTTTCTACAAAAAACTGAAAAGAAAACTTAGACTCGGGCAGTGAAAAAAAGTGTAATGTGAAGAAATTGTTATTTTTAAAAAGTTCATCACTTAATGAAATAAGAAACGTACAATAATGTAAGTTATTCGCTACGAAACAGCTACTGTGTTAGCAAAACATGTGATATTTTTAAACAATAAACACATAATACTTACTTTCTGTACATATGGAACAGGAATAGATCCTGTTTGTCCATCTTTGTTTTTCGCTGTCCACCACTGTTCTTCATCTTTGAATAATATAGTTAAAATATCGCCTTTTTTGAAACTAAGATCATCCTTTTCCTAAAATGCAAATGAGGGATGTACTTTCTAAAAAAAATTCTTAGTACTTTGCTTACCTTGCCATCAAAATCAAACTTGGCCACAACTTTCTCAACCTTCTTACTGGCAGGTCTAATAAGCGGAGTGGTATCTAAGTAATGTACTTTGTAAAATGCAAGAAGCTCTGGGATGTTTTTGAAAAAGTTATCCCCAATTTTATATCTCGCTTGATCCTGCACCTGGGTTTTATTAATAATGTAATGACTTACTTTACTATCCTCCCTGAAACATTTAATTTCATTAAAAAACTCAAAGTAATATTCAAGAGATATCTACATTTTTTATTGAAACAACGATAAAAATAAAAACTAAAAATTAATTGGCGTCCGGGGCGACTTCAATGACTCCAATGGCGCATTTGCTTTTTCAGCTGCAGGAAAACCCGGAAAAACTGCAGCATCACATAAATTTAACAATTATCAATGATCTTATTTTTAGGACAATGTATAGATATTTCATAATCAGACCAGAATTACTTCTCCATTCACATTGAAATTACAGAGAAATCAGTTTTAAACTAACAATAATTTCTCTGATTGCCAATCTTGATTTAGATCTTTGGGTTAAAACACTTGTTTTTAACTCTTCCTCATTAACAGCATTTCAAATAGTTTCAACAATAATTCATTTCAATCTAACACTGTACCGTTACCAAAGCAATTTGTAAACATCTGAAATTTACATGACCGAAATCATTCTCAATGTCTAAAAACAATGAAACAGTTTAAGGCTAGGCATATGTAACAAGTGTTATCAACATCAAAATTTTTGATTATAATTATCAGAATTTATTAATTTTGGGATATTTCATGCATCTCCTTAAATTTGGATTTTGATAATAAATTAGTTTTCTTTTTGTGAAAATAATTTCAACGTATATCCCTCGCATGCGTGAAGCCAAATAAATCAAAATGCATGCAATCCCATTTTTTCCACGATTTTGTTAAAAAAATGCTTTTATAATAAATAACTAACGAACCGCCCCGGCTCCGCACGGGTACAATGCTGATACTAAATATACTTATAAACCCGTGCGATTGATGACAATTAGCTATAGGGTGAAGCGCTGCCTTTGACGTGCTATTCATAGACACGAACCACCGGTCTCCCAGCCAGTACCTCCGCAACCACATTTTAAATATGTAATATCTTTGAAAGTATTGATTTAAATTACATGCTGTAAAGGGCTATATTGATCTATATTAAATGCACAATGTATTCAAGGTACTTAATTGGATAAGGATTAATGCTGTATTGCTTAAAATCGCTTCATAAATAAGCCATTATTTCTCAAGGATAAAAAATGATTATTGTAGGTTATCTCTAAGAGGACATATTTCATCACATACTTTTTTTTATCTATCTCGTAGGGTTCAGCCAGCATTTGCAATGTAAGCGGAAAACAATGTGTTTATTTACGACATCACATTAAAAACCTCTGAAATTATCAGTGTCTCTACTATATTATGCATCTTATATACATATATATCTTCATGTGTATCC
>WOGN01004249.1:0-12305 GCA_015342105.1 Leptinotarsa texana
TAAGTAGGCGCCATCTATGAAAGAATGAATAAAATTCTTGAAATATAGGAATCTAGAAGCTGACCTATTAAAAGGACAGTGGCATTATCTGGGTTAAACTTATTTATTTTTACAATATTTCACTGACTATTTTATTTACACACGTTAAATTTATATTCACAATTAGTTAACAACTCGCTTTCTAAGTACAGACTGACTCACATAGGGGCTGGAGGCCGTTTTATATTGCGGCAATGAACATTGCCGATCTCTTCTCGTCATTTCGGTACGTTTCTAGATTACTTGCGAAGGCTTTGCGAATACATTCTCGATGAGTCATGTGTTTGCTCGCTCTGTCAGGGCCGGCTTCAGATTCATTACAATATTTTCAAAGCATTGAGAGTTTACAGAATCATGGTTCATATGGAAAACTCTCGAGTAAGAGTTGTACAGTACAGCGATACTGAAATTGGTGTTTTGGTTAAATTCAGAAGACATTCTCAGTAATAATAAAGTGATATTTATTCGATTCAGGATTTGTGGAATAACATATAAAATTGAGAACAAAGAAGTATCGTTGAGAGAGACGGACATCACGGACAATGATTGGAGAAAAATAGTTTCTAGATGTCTACTCAAACAACTGAGGATAATGAGATCTAATTAAAATTTCATGGTGTGATAAGAGTAGATTCACAAATAATAACGGATGGTTCAACAAAAATATTTATCATCACTGGCGACAAGAAAATTCCTTCCGATATAGAGCTACAAAATTCCAAGAGAGATTTGGATGTAATGTTTGGCTTGGTGTGCTAGGTCCCTACTCTTTTGAGACATTTTTGACGGTTAAATTATATTTGGAATTCTTGTCGGAGACTCTAATTGATTTATTGGAAGATATGTCTTTGAATACTCTGAGAAAATATCAGGATTCGCAACATGAAGGAGCTCAACCACACAACTATTTGCATATATTTTCTCAATACGACTAAATCTGGACAATGGATAGCAAACAATGGTCCTATTAAATGTCCACCACGTTTATTTGACTCGACCTTTCTGGAGTTTTTATTGTGGGGCTTCATTAAAGACATGGTATTTTGCTCAACTTTGGGCAATATTGACGTATTAAATAAAACAATAAGGAGGGCTTGCATTGCTCTAACTCCACAAATGATGGAAAATTGCTATACAAATATTGCAATTCAAACATTTAATGAGATATCGTGAACGAGGTAGATATTTAAAAGAATTTTGACATTAGTTTTTTCTTTTTGTTACTTGGTATATCACATGTTTTTCCGATATAAGGAGTTCATGTATAGCTTTGAGAGTTCTAGACCCAAAAAATATTGGTCCCCACATTTTTGAGATAGATCTGACCGGAATTGTATGACCATACAGTGATGATGAGAAAAACATCTAGAAACACATGAATTGTATCCAATACATAGCTGAACTTGATATTACATTGGCTCCTCAAATTTATAGCAAAAATAGAGGTCCGAAGTCAAAAAAAAGTTAATAATGAAATCTAATTAACAAAACGTCGCATTGCAAATTGTTTTATATCAGATTATAACAAATATATCAACCAGTATTGAAAGTTTCTCTACCTTTTTTTACATCTTTCAAAATGGAGGCGGTAGAGCCAAAAAACGAAATACGACAATTCTATTTGTTGGCGAATATTTCAAAAAGAACCTACTGTGACTTGTGTCGAAGAAGTTGAGAACTGAAAAGAATCACCAAAGGAAAACTGTTTATAAACTCAAATTTTGTTCATTTCTGAAGATGGGGACAGATTTCAGCCTCTAAAACGTTAAGATAAGTATTGTATAATTTCTATTTTTTTGATAGTCAAAATTGTTAAATATGACAAGTTACTGATAAATTGAACATTTTTCTTTGTGAAAAATACTATGAATTTACTCAGTAACTTATCGGAGTAAACTAAAAATTTGCCCTTTTTACGGGTGCATACAGTTCTTCACCTACACTTTTCATATTTATCAGATTGTGAAAAGTAGAAATAACCAATGAAGGTCGATATGAAAACGAATGATATTCTCGATCCGAAGTGATTATTCTAGTTCCCCAAAATAGGAAATTTTTTGTCCAAATTCGTTTATATATAAAGAATGGTCTAAGTGTTCAAGTAGCAGAAAAGAAATTTTTATATTCAGTCAACTACTTTCGAAGAGAGTATATTTTTCGGCTAGTCAAACTTAGACATTGTGAGGATTCGCAACATACATTTTAACACGATGTGAATATAGAGTCCCTGTATTATAAGTAATGGCTTTTTCGGAATTAACTAAACGATACTCCGAATAATTCTAATTACAAAAGTGTAAAAATTTCATCAGTCATGTTCGTTATGAATAGTATCTATAGATATTCAAGTAGGTATACATTTGGGTAGATCCCCGGAAAAAAGTTTTTTTTTCTGAATTACATTACGAGTAGAATTCATTCGAATTTCTTTTAGAAGGCACACTCTAGTTCATTTTGGCACCCTAGAATGCATTAAAATATTGTTATGTTGGCATAATGTCCAGATAAAAATTTATGTTGGTGAAAGTGTGAAAACAAAAATACAAATAAAAACTTACTTTGGTTGAGTAGAAAAATATAAAATGAGATAGTTATTTAACTCAACATTTAAGCCCAAAATAAAAACAATTAATTTTGAAAATGACTATGAAAATCAAATTTTCGTAACAGAATGCATTTTTGTTTGAGTTCGAGACAGGTATCGCCGGAGTTGTTCGAGCTATATTTTATTGACTATCATGAATGACTTTTTCAAATAATGTTTGATATGATGAACACCCCAAATCGGTACGACCAATGAGCCTTACATCCTTCCAGGATACTGGACGGACACATCAGGAGGGTGGCATTATATGCATCCCCTCCTGAATAACGACCAATATGCTTATAAAATCGGCAAATCGAAAGATTTAGCATTATTCAACCTTGTAAAGAAAATCTCCCAATCCCTGGACAACAAAGAGTTTTCGGTTGCTGTATTCCTCGATATTGAAGGAGCATTTGACAATGCACTATCTAAATCTATAGGATCATCTCTGGCTAGGAAAAGTATAGAATCGAACATAACTGGATGGATCTATGCCATGTTTGTAAACAGAACTGCAACTACGACTCTTCAAGGCGAGGCCATTAGGTTCAGGGTCACCAGAGGCTGCCCTCAAGGTGGAGTACTATCTTCCCTTCTGTGGTCGCTCCTGATGGATAGTCTGCTTGATGCCCTCGACAGAAGAAAAGTATATCTGCAAGCTTATGCAAATGACCTTGTCATCTTTGCAAAGTTCATGTCGGGAAGGGTAACTTCCCGACTTCTAAAGCACGATGGAAGTTGTTCACAGTTGATGCCTGAAGGAGCAGATGTCTGTCAACCCCAGCAAAACTGGCATATACCCCTTCACAGCTGATTAACGGAAAAACAGATTTTAAACAGAAATACAGATTTACATTTGGACTAGTTCAAGTGCTTCTGAATTTCGAGCTGTTGCAATTCAAAAAAAACCTTGGTCTACTTCTGTTACTATTGCGTACGGCATTCAAAAATGTGCCTAAAATTTCAAAAGAAATTGAAAACCTCAGTCCGAAGTTGAAGGATGAAAAGAGTAATTTTTCAGTAAATGATGAATGAATGAGCTTCATGAACGTCAAAATAGATCAAACAGTTTATTGCTCTTTAATCTACCTGAATTACCATCTACATCCGAAAATATTACCCTGGTATATTACCCTGGGGTTAAAGAAGATGGAAAACGTCAATGGAACAAAAAACCTACGTTTGAGGAAGGACAAAAACGGTTGACAACTACTTCATCAAAACAAATATCAACATATAAACATGTCTACAGGGCACAATCAAAATTAAATGAAACAGTTCAATACAAAGCTGACTAAAAATCAACCATTTCTAACACTCCCCGTGGATCTTCGATCCCAAATTCTCTCAAATGCCTCACCAAAATGGCTGCAGCAACACATTTCGTCAGTTGATCAGCTAAATTTTCTTGTGATGGAACATATTTCAAAACTATTGTTTTTTCTTATATCAAATCTCTGATGTGAAACATACGCAAATCAATGTGTTTTGACCTTTTGGAAATTATATTGTTTTCGGCTAGTTTAATCGTACCTTGATTGTCGATAAAAGTAGGAAAACAATCACCAAAAAATTTTTCCTTGGATATTTCATGAGCCAATTTCTTCAAAAAAAAAGTTCTTTGGCTGTTTCGCTCAAGGTGATAAATTATGATTCTACAGTGCAACAGAGTGTCACTTACGGCTGAATCAACTCACAGCTTCTCCTCCAATTTTGAAAACATAACCACTGTAGGACTTACTGTCTGTTTCATTTGATCCCCAATCTGCGTCACTGTAGTCACATAATCATTTTTTCAGATTTTGAATATTCTAATCCATAGTTTCTTATCTCATTTAGATACCGGAGAATATGTTTCATATCCTCCAAATGGTGCTTTGAAGGTCTATGATTGAACTGACTCATAAATGTAGCGGAAAATGCCAAATCCAGTCTTGTCGAAACTTCCAATAATTCTCTGATATAATTTTGTATCTTCCTCATTCAAGGGTTCATTGTCATTAATTTTAAATTTTTCTCCTACGAGTAGAGGAGTAGATACATTCTTTGCTTCCAACATATTCATTTATCTCAAAAGTTCGATGGCTTATAATGACTGGTCTAATCTTATTTTATCCCGATCTGTCGTAACTCTGACTGATAAAATATTTTTCACTTCCCCCAAGTCTTTGGTATCAAAATTTTGTTTGAATCTGAACTTTAATTTGTTAATTTCATCTCTAGTCAGTATATCATCTACGTAAGTGGTGATTATAACTTCTTCTTTACTTTTGAAATAAACACATGGATCAGCAATAATTGTCTATTGTTTTATTCCATATTAGTCCCGACTGATGCAATCTATATATACTTTTATTCAGTTTACAAAAAAAACCGTCTTCTTTTCTATAATTGAAAATTTTAGTTGGAAATTTCTTCTTCAATATATTTTGTACACTATTGAATTTCTCTGGAATTTCCATGAATATCGTTTCTTTCAAATCAGCAGATAAATATGCAGCAGTGATGACCATTTGATGTATCAACTAACGCATCTCAGCAGCAATGGCAAACAGCATCGTCATAGTTCTCTTCTGAACAACTGGTGCATATGTTTGATCGAAATCAATTCCAAGCTTTCGAGTATTTCCTAGTGCAACAACTCTGGCCTTAAAGTTTTCTATCCGTCCATTTTCATTATACTTTGTTTTGAAAACCCATTTCGTCTTGACTGTTCTAGTTTCGTCTGTCCGCTTTATAAACTTTCATTTATTATTTCTAATGAGATTATCAAATTGTTGAACAATAGCATCTTGCCAATTTATTCGGTTATTTCCAGTTAATGCCTCTGTTAGATTGAGTGATGCTGATGTTTAATACTATGTTTTTGCAAATATTCTTTGAATACATTTGACAAATATTCGCCACAATTGTCACTTCGTAAACAGCAAATATTTTCCCGTGTACTCTTCATAAAGCCAATCTCACAATATGTTGAATGATCATCTATCCGCTATCACCTAAAGAAGCTGGTGTGATGGGCCTACTACATCTGAATGTATAAGTTTCAAAGGGCATTCTTCTCTATTGAAACTTCGTTTTGGAAATGGATTCTGCCTCAGTTTTCCTTGATAGCAAATGGTACAATTTTCTTCGATTTCGTCACCTTCATCAGAGTTTTGTATATTTCCGTCTTCTTTCACAGTAGGAGTATTCAAATGAGCTTCGTATTAGTATTCTTCTCTTTTATGTAAAACAATCCGTTGATTTTGATCGATTTAGCAAGTAGTTCTCCACTCGGTGCAATTATTTTCCATTTTTTTCATCCAATTCCAGTTAAATATCTCCAAAACCAGTGGATAGGATCGTCTTTCCACTAGATTTTCTACAACTGTGTTTTGTTTGGTGAAACTTATAAATTTCTCAAAATTTGACGTCATATGATCGGTAGATCCACTGTCTAGTATACAAGTATCCCAATTTGTTTTATTATTCACCAAATAAGAAAAATGATGTTAATTTTCTTTTTCTTCTCTTCGTATATCATTGAATGCAAATTTTGAAGTTGAAGCGTCTGATTTTTCCAGTTCATTGGAAGATATGTCTGCTTTCGTTCCTTTTGCTGTGACCTATCTCCAGATATCTATAGAACCTAAAATGTTCGTGTGAATAACTGGGATTTATGGTATCAGTAGTATCTTCTCTATTCCGGTTCGAGCCTGCTCTGTTGAATGTTTTTCCACGTTTGAAATTTCTACTTTCAAAATTCATCTGTCTCTTTTGCGTCGCAAATGCTTTAACTTCATCTTTTTCTTTATGTTCATTCGGCTTACTTTCGATACGTATTTCTTCTTCTAGCAACTTTGACTTCAAATTGCACATATTCAGGTCATCTTCATCGGCTGTCAGATTCCTTGCTCATATTCTGTTTAAAATCTGTTTAAAATCTGTTTTTCCGTTAAACAGCTGCCGCCCCCATATGAACGACAACTCTCAGAAGTTGAGAAAGTTGTGGGAGCTGTCTGGCTCTGAGGTACAGACATACATTGGCAGATGTTTCCATGAAAGTGAAGATTTGCGATTTGCTGAAGATTTAAAATATATAAAAAGGAAGCCACTAGATTGACTGTACAGAACAACATAGAGTGTCTATTTAACTGATGTGCGTGAAATAGTATGCGTTTGAACGCATCCAAATGCCATATTTTTCGCTTTCATCGAACATATCACTACTATATAGCAATGTCATACTTTCATCTGAATTAGGCCAGCCCATGTATACGCTGTCTGTCTTCAATTTTGGGAAAAGAAAAAGGTCAAAGGGGGCCAAATCTGGTGAATACGGTGGGTGAGGCATGATAACTGTATTGTTTTTGGCCCAAAAATTACAAACAAGCAATGACAAGTAAACAGGTGCATTATAGTCATGCAAACGCCATAAACTGTTTTTTCAAAATACCTGACGTTCTCTTTGTATTGCCTATCGCAAGCGGCACATAACTTTAAGATAATACTCGTTATTGACCGTACGACGATGTGGCAAAAACTCCTAATGCACTACGCCACTATAATCGATTAAACAGTGAGCAGAATCTTTACATTTGATCGAACTTGGCGTTCATTTTTTTGTCGGTCTTGGATCTCCTGTGCTCTTTCATTGGGACAATTGGACTTTGGTTTCGATGTCGTAACCATATACCCATGATTCGTCACCAGTTATGGTCCTTTCAAGCAAATTTGGATCGCGGTTGACGTCATTCAACAATTCCTGTGCGATGTCAAGCGACGGTTTTCTTGGTTAATATTCGACAATTTTGGAATCAACTTCGCGACACACGCTTCATATAAAAAATTCAAATATATTTGCATGGCATGAACCAACCGATTTGCCGACATCCTCAGCAACTTTTCTGATAGTGATTAGACGATTCTCCATAACAATTTTCTTCACTTTCTCAACATTTTCATCGGTTGCTGATATGCTGGAGCGTCCAGGGCGAGCGTCGTCATTTATATCTTCTTGACCTTCTGTGAAAAGCTTGTGTCACTAGTTAAGGTTTTACTGACCCAGGGTACAATCACTGTATGTCACTGTCAACACAATTCAAATGATTTTGACCACTTAATTCCATTTTTTACAAAAAATTTGATGCAAATTCTTTTATCCATTTTTTTCGATAGCAGAAAAACGCCAAACTCGCAAAACAATTCTAACTGGTATGCCTCTCACCAACAAACTGAACAACTGAAACTGTGAACATATGTTCGAGACGAATATACCAACATAAAAAATCGCTAACTGAATGTACGTAGCCCGCGAAATTTGAACATTCACCTTATTTTTTGAACAAACTTCGTATATAATAGTGTCTATAATTCACTATATACATATGCTTTCCTTATATCGTCAAGTTGGTTGGTGATACGCACGTCAAGCAGTTTTATGTGAATCTAGTTAATTTTACTTATGATGTACTGTTTGGAATCTTTGGCGTAGCAATGAATATTACTGTTACAGTGTTAAAGTTTTATCTTCCTCTTGAAGATGATCACTTGGAGATCGAAACACGTGTCGAGGTGTAAAAATAACCATTTTGTGTTGGAAAAAAAAAACTACAGTAATATTCACTAGATAATTTTGGTTAATTCAATTCTAAATGAATCAATTGATAACTTTGCCCAGGTGATACAAAATTGATTAGTATTTGAGAGGTATATTGGATCTGAAACTTGTAACAAAAACATGCATGGTGAATTGCAAAGGATTAATATTTACTTATCAGTTCCGGAATTGAAATTCAGCTGTTTCAAGTCAGGAATATTAGAAGTATGGAAGAAGCAGTTTTCTTTGGTATTCGATTCTAATTCATTCATATCATTGAAATTTTGAATGTTTGGGCTCTCGTTTGACGCAGGAGTGTTAACACTAGAATCAATATTGGAATCAAGTTGAAAAATTGAATTATATCAGAAACGGATATTTCCAGTGCTTCAGTTGTTTCAACAACAGCTGGTGCACTGAAATATGACATAACTTCTTGTCAACGCCAGCATTCGATTCAAAACTTGAATTTGAATTTGTAACCAGGATTAGAATATCAGTAACAGTCGCTTCAATATTTTCATGAACAGAACTACTAGAGAACTCAATCATATCAGCAGCCGAAGTCGTGGCAGCCTTAGCAATTTCAGGGAAAAATAAAGATATCAAGAAGTACCGTTTACAATTATATCAGGCCCAAGATCTATTCTTATATAACTCAGAATTCATTCTAGAGCAATATGATTTATAATTTACGACAATATTATGAGATAATGTTCATAGCACTATAACAACTGGTTCTTAGTACAAATTATAAAAAATACCTGAGAATTCCAGATGAACTCATTACGGTGTTTGCTTTGAAAGGAAACAGGTTTTTTGGTTAACCTGATTTCATCTTTTTCAAATCTTGTATCGTGAGCAATTTCAAATTTTATTTGATCCAACAAAATCTTTAAGGATGCCAGCCCTAGAGGGGTTGCGGCAATCCCAAATTATAAAATTGATGTTAATAAAAAGCCAATTTCACATGCATTACGAGCCTTGACACTAACTGAATATAACCAGAGTTAACTCACGCTTGAGTAATATGACTATATAATTAAATAATTTTCACAAACATTTTATTTCTAGACTCGTTTCGCTAACACCGTAACTTCCTTGGTAGAAATGATGATAGAAAATGAGATTTTATTTTATATATTTCACCAAAATCAACCCCTAACTCAATTGGTGCCACCAGTCATGCAGAGCAGCAAATCTTAAAAATTGCTATGAATGCAAAAGTTAATGCATTGCATGTCAAAAAATATGCCATATCAAATTTCCAAAAAACTGCAAAATCCATTGCAAACAAAACTGCTAAAGGTCGTGAACTCTACTTCACTAATTGATGATCTCAGTTCCAATCTTAGAGATTCTTCCTTCACCATTCACTCATGCTTATGCAACTCAGAATAAATTAAGCTAAAATATGCCGTGATCCCCAAAAAGCAGTAGGTCACCCATGGAACAAGCCTAAAGATAATCGGGATGTTTACCTACTATCAGTTACATAGGTTTCCTGGTAGTTATTTGGATTTTTCAAATTTGAAAATGTAAAAAACCAATTAGTCCAATTAGTCATTAATTCATAATAATATTAAGAAATTTTGGCTACAATTAAATAATCCATGATAAAAATGAAAACCCAAAAAGTTCACTTCTGAAAGCACCTCAAACAAAAATAGGTATATTTCTTATGACAAAAGTGAAAAGAATGAAAAGCCCATATGTGATTATTCGAATATATTCAGAATGTTGTCCGATAAGTCAATTTACGTTCGTATTTCTATTTTTAAACTTTTGCCTTACATCTAACTTGCTGGGAAGAAATACCTATAAATGAATTCTTTAATTTTTCTCATTTCTTTGTGAGCTCCGTTGGTGACAATTGTTGAATGAGGCAACTCCTGCCAACTTTCTGTATATGATCCCTAATTTTGACAGTAGTGAATGTCAATCAAGTTGTCCAAAAATATATGTCTGTAATTTTGTATCTGAAGGACTCCTTTTACATTTGTTGTTAATTAATTTTGAAGCCGTTAAGTAAAATTCCTGAAATGCATAGTTTTTATTTTTACGTAACGCTCCCATCAACTCGGCGTCAACTCTTTTTGATTTTATTTTCTATTTTAGTTCTATTTTATTCTGAAATGAATTGGTGATCATGCAAAAAAATTAAATGAAAGAGAAAGTGCTACCAAGGAAACTCACGAAAGAAAAAGAGAAACTGAAAGACAAGGTATGGTCTGAAGCAGACATCTAGAAATGCTATCCATCCAAGTGAATCCAATATGTTATTATTTGCTAAAGTGACTAAAATTACCTTACCGTACATTCTTGTGGATGTCGATGATATATCCCTTATTGCTCAACTTTTGACAATATAACACAAGTCGATTAACTCCGTCAGCCTAAAAATTGCGTGTTCGAAACTCGATGAAGTCGACGAAGACGTTTTTGCCTGGTTCTGATTGGCAAAGGTTCTACCAGTGACAAAAGTTTTATCAAAGTGCTAGAAAAGATAGTAGTCAGTTGGCGAAAGGTTCGGGGAGTATCGTGGGTGTGGCAGAACTTCGACGCTCAATTCTTTCAAATTTCGGATGGTGATTTGTCGAACGTGCGGACGAGCATTGACGTAGAGCAGGATCGGACCTCTTCTGTTGACCAGTGCGGGACGCTGCAGACGCAATTTTTGGTACATTTCGTCGATTTCCTTACAAAAGGAACCTGCTGTGATGACTTGGCCCGGTTGAAGATAGTTATAGTGAATCACACAAGCCGCCGACCACCATACAGCAACCACGGACGAAACTTTTGAAACAACCTAACATAAGGGGATCAATATGCGAGCTGGAAGGGTTCAAGTAGACGATAGGTAATTTTGATATCTAGATAATTTATTGATGTTTCAGGTGTATAAAACGAAGATAAGTTGAAATTACAAGTTCACAAGCTATTTAGATATAGAGTTTGAATATAAAATGGACGGTGTAAGTTCGAGGGTTATTAAACATTACAGCTATACTCATCAGTAGAGTAAACACCATTTTTGTTATTAACAATCTCTCAGATACTTTTTGAACAAATTTTGATTCAGCTCTTTGACTGACATAGGGAGGTAGAATATTGTAGAGGTTAACCTCAATAGAATTTTTGCCTGACCTTTTCAGCCAGAATCTACTTGCCCTTAATTTTGTTTGAAGGAGAAAACACAAGCAATACAGGAAAATCCTCAAGGCACTCCAAGAGCGGTGCCTGTGCGAAAGTAGTAATTCTTCACAATGGATTTGAATCGCTGGAGATGAAATACATTTGGAAAAACATTCTCAGAAAGTTTATTCCACGTAAACGCTGTCGAAAGGGTTCTTGAACAGTGAAGTTCGAGGTGTACTGAGTTGAACCTCAAAACGATGAGCAGCCACAGTCTATCGCTCATTTGTGATACTTACCACTCTTGGTGGAATCAAATGTGCCAAGTCACT
Organism: Leptinotarsa texana; assembly: GCA_015342105.1. Lineage (NCBI taxonomy): Eukaryota > Metazoa > Arthropoda > Insecta > Coleoptera > Chrysomelidae > Leptinotarsa > Leptinotarsa texana. The sequence continues at coordinate 11,675 of WOGN01004249.1, forward strand.
TGAAGACTTCCCATTAAAGTATCTATAGAAGAGAGACAAATATCCAACCTTTCTCCAGACTATCAAGTTTGCAAGTGATGTTCGCGTCTTCAATCAGGTAGATGGCTCTTTTCTGGATGGAATTCATCAGCTTCTGGGTATGCTTAAGGGTGGAGCTCCATTCATGAGAATAAAACTCCAAAGAAGGTCCGATCTGAGCTTTATAAAGCATCAAAAGTTTACCCCCAATAAACTCATCTAAACAGAAAGTAGAGTTGTCTGACCTGACATTATTGTATCCGGTTCAGAAACATTTATCTTTTTGGAGAAAACCGATGCCTGGGTTTTTGTGCATTGAATTGAATCTGATTATTTTCACCCTAAATCGAAATTACTTCTGAATCCTCATTAAGATATGCAACCTCCTGCTACCAGTGAGGATGTGCATCCGTAGCCAATGTCCTGGAATTCAAGTGGAATAACGAAAAAATTGTGCTGTCGTCAGCAAAACAATATATTGGATTCTTGGTTTTTTCCAATAAGTCGTTGATATACAATAGAAAGGGGGTTGGAGACATTATAGATCCCTGGGGAACACCAGCATTGTTGGTAAAAGTATTCGAGAGATTTCCGTCGATAGCCACTTGCAGAG
>WOGN01004250.1:0-14310 GCA_015342105.1 Leptinotarsa texana
CCCAAAAGCACGGTCTAGTAGAGTCTTGATGATTCCTCTCTTAGTCGATTGATGGTGGTTGGATTTCTGGTTCAGATACTGTCCTGTGTGAGTGGGTAATAATTTTTTTAAATCTTTATTTTCCAGCTTTCATCAATATTTTAATTTTATTTGTTTGGTTGTAGCTTGTATGTTGATTTTTTGTTTTTGTTTAAAAAAATTGTTATTTTCGGTTAACCTTATTAATTTTGTAATTATTTTTTCAGGGTTTTCAATTCAATTTATATTAGATTAGACAATGGAAGTCCGAACTGATGAAATACACCACAAAACATTGTCAACCACCTTCAAAGTAAAACAATAGTTGAAACCGATTGGCCGATTTTCGATTTTTTTTTCATTTTCCTTATTCTTGCTATCTTGAAACTGGTTTTTGTTGCTCATCAGGAGGGTACTCAAATACACTCCGAGAACCAGCAACAAAATAGTTGGTCTTGATCGGCTGATTCTTTTGTTGTTGATTCATCATGTATATCTTTAAGTACCATCAATTTGGTAAAAAATGTACAGCTCTTTTCATTCGAGAAATAAATCAAGATAGTAAAATTATGAAAATTTAAGAAAAAATAAAAATATCAACCGAACAGTTCGGACTATTTTGTTGATGATTCTCCAAGTGTATTTAAGAACTCTCCTGTTGAGCAACAAAATCAAAATACTCTAATTCAAGGAAAAAGTGGTTTCAAGTTAGCAAGAACGAGAAAAATGAAAAAAAAACTTGAAAATAAGCCGATCGGTTTCAACTAATTGGTTGATAATACCCAAGGTATATTTGAGTATACTCCTGGTAAGCAACAAACTCAAAGAACACTGTATTCCAGAAAAAAACTATTTTCAAGAGAGCAAGATCATGCTTGCCTGAGCGGGCTAGGTTTTGGCTTTCTACTTCTTCATCTTCATACAAAAAATGTGTGCAAATAGCTACTTACTCGCTTTTTCATTGACACAGAAAAATTAACAGCATATTTTGTAATAAGAGAGGAAACTTGGATATCAAAGTTCAAAAATCACTTTCTAGTAAAATATAAAATTTGAAAAAAAAAAGAAAAACATTCGCAGTGTGAAAAATTTCACTCTTTGAATTCTCATTCCAAAACTGTTAAAATTTTGTCTTGACGATATTTCTATAGATGACATCACAGAAAATAGCTAATACACTGTATTTTTGCATTAAAATGGTCACATGTCATATATCATTGAAAAAATAATTTTGTATTGGATTCAAAAAAATATACAGAAATTGTTGTCGGGTTGATTTCCGGTTATCCCTGTATATATTTTCGAGTGTTTCATCAGAAATATCGACTTCGATTGACTATATCTTTACTTCATTTATCAGAACCAACTGTGAAGGTACATTGGGAGAAATGAATCTTATCAGATTTCTTTTCTTTTACCAGACACCAAAAAAGTCAGACAACTCCCAAAAAATGTTTACTCTTGGACACAGATGAGCCTAGATGCTCAAACTCGATATTATACCATAAATTCATGAAACTTTACGTTGGAAGCTTTCGAAAATGAAAATTTACAAGCAGTTCCGTTGAAATAGTAATCTTTGAATTATGCAATTTTCGATTATCTGTATAGAAACGGTAGATTTACTAATTCAAGCTGAAAATAAATCTCAGTAATTTGTTTTCTATGCACTCAATGTCTGATCATTCATTTGTAAATGTTTCTAGTCTCCATGTACAGAAATTATTGCCAATTTGAAAACAAAGTATTCGTAACATTTCGCTCATATAATATTGAACCTATATTTTCCATAAAAAAGGATCATGAGACAAATTCAGAAGTTATATATCTAAAAATATATCCTTGACCATTTTCAAAAATGGACCCGTTTCAGAACATTCTGCCACCCTTTACTAGTACTACAGGTTGTGATAATTTGACAATACATCTCAGTAAAATTGGATGAGCAGTTTTATTAATCGGAAAATGATGTTTGTTTATCCCAACATAAAAGATAAATCCTGAATTGACTACGTTCCTCTATGAAATTAGACAGAACATTCATAAAGTAATGTGAAACGAATATTAATCATGAGAAATATCAGTTTTAAGTGAATTTAACAAAAATTTACTCAAATTTGTCCATAATTTTGGAGCATTTGCCCTTAAGAATGGTTCCTCTCATAATAACCAACATTCTATTTGATGTTTGTATGACAAAAATAATCAACACAATAATGAAGGAAATATTTTCATGCAATTAATGTTTGTAATAACCTTTACTTTGTCAACGTCTCCATTATTTTTATTGGTATGTATGAATATAATTCCTTGAAAAACTGCAAATTTTTCAAATTTATTTACTTAAACAATATAAAATATACAACTAGAAACCCCTAACAACTAACTGAACTATTACTAAGCGAGAAATATAAAAGTAAAAATCTAAATTAACTTTTTGAAATCAGTTAATGATTTGCTTCACATAATTCTGGATCTGTTTGTTAATTTTAGAGAAAAAACCTGTCAAATTACTAATGAGATCTTCAAACATCTTCTGTTCTTTCTTGAGTGGTATTTTCTGAATATTGTTTAGTGTATTCTGGTTAGAATTTGTTTTATTGTGTTTTATTTCTTCCAAAGTGTCACTTGATTTCACCTCATCTCCTGAGTTTCTGCCGAAAATGAAGAAACTCGACGTATTTTCAGTAACATTTTCAATGATGGATTCATCAGTGATATGATCATGCTTGTGACTAGTTTTTTCATCTTCCATCATTTTCTTTATACTATCTTTCAATAAACCATTCCCAAATTCATGTGGAATCAATGTATCGAATTGTTCAAGATTCTGGGAAGCATGATCGTTTTCAAGATGTTTTTGAACTCTATCAATGCCTTCCTTCTTTTCGTTATTCATTGTTAATTCTTCTAAAGGATTAGGTTCAAACAAGTATGAATATAATAAATCTTCAGTAACGGAAGTATCATCTTTTCCTTCACTTATCGAAGAATGATCTACTTTGTCTTTCTTTTTTCTGTTAGCCATCATATCTTGCATGGAATGAATAGAAGTCTCTAATGGATTATTTGTGTGAAGGTATGAGAACAAGGCAGCCTCAGTTACCCCACTGCCCTTTTGTTCCCTTTTCTTCAAAGCTTCAACAAAATCGCCTTTGTTTACAGATAATATACTTTTCTTATACTCAGGAGGTTCAATATTCTCACTTGTCTCATCTTTGAAAATTTTAAAAGAATCGTCTCTGTCAATCTTCAATGTTTTGTCATCATTATGGTGAACAAATTTGATCTCCGTAACACCGTCGTTTTCCTGAATTTCAAATTTATCTCGATTAGGTAACACCAACTCCATTTCATCATTTTCCAAATATTTCTCTGGCCAAACCTTCTGACTTTCTTTTTTAATCTCATTAAAATCGGTGTCTATTTCATTTTCGAGGTTATCCATACTTGAATCTATACTTCTCCTTCTTCTCATAGTGAGGAGGTTGTTTTGGTCGAATATATTTTTAAAAAGATGAAGATCATTTGGTGGAATCATTTTGTTTGCATTGAAGGGATTGAAATCTTTTTGCAAGGAAAGTATGTCAGAAGGTTTCCACATTCTCAGTTGGGGGGTCACTGGCTGATAATTTCCAAACATATTTTTGCCATCAAAAATTGATCTCTTGATCAGCTTTACTTCAACGGGTATTTTATCGTGGTTAGGTCGATATTTTTCTTGAGATGTCGATTCCAGGATATTGGTAACCATATTGGAATTTTGTTTATTTTTACCGGCTTTATTCAAAACATTTTGCATTTCCGAGTTGGGTTCGCTCGTCTGTGTTGTATTGTTTTCCTTTCTTCTGTCCTCAGTTTTTGAATTCTTCGTCAATAGTTTATCCAACTTCTCTTTTTTGTGTCTCAGATCTTCTTGAATCATTCGAAGATGTTCTAGTATGTCATAGCCAGTTTCAGTTTCATTTTTATGTATTTTTGAGACGACTTCCAATGCTTCATTTGCCAGCTCAAGCTCTTGTTTTTTCTTCATTTGAAGCAACTTCAACTTATTTTTCCTCTTTTTCTCTTCGAATTTCAATTTGTCCTCTTCCAGAAGTTGTTTCAAATCTTTCAGGTGTTTTTTCATGTTCTTCTTGTAATCTTTGAAATCATTTTCGATAGTAGGGAGGTCAGATACGACTGGAGTTATTTCTCCACGTTTCTGGCGAGCAACTGCTTCAAGATTGTTTAGATATTCTGGCGTTGGTGTCATGTCATTCTGAAATAAAAAAAACGTCAGTCTCCGGAAGTGAAGAATAGAAAAGCGTAAAGTAGTCTATTGAAGATTTCGATGATTATTTATTTAACTCATTAAAGTAATATTCGATCAACAAGAACCCTAGTATACTATTTTTCTGAAAATGAAACACACCATCTTTTGTTTTGCTCTGGAGCAACTCTCAGCTTTCAGTTCATATTTTGAGCACCTTGAAAAATCCTTCCGCCCAACACTGGCTTTGTATTTGTGTAATAATTCATTTAGCAGGAGAAACATGGCTTCAAATTTTCAAAAAGGTCCATTATTTCGATTATTGATGAGCAGAGGACTTTCTCAACTAGCATCAGTTTCCGGAAACCCAAATTATGAACTGAAAACAACTATTCTTTCAAATCAGCTGACTGTCGTATTTGCTAATAATGAATCAAGCTGGGTTCGAGTTTCTGTTATATTCAGGGCAGGTAGCCGATATGAATCTAGTGTACTGCAGCACGACCCTCAAGAAAAATACTACCCAGTTTGCCATTATTAGTAACATTCAGCAAGTTGGTGCTAACTTGACAGCTACATCTGATTGTGAAACTATTTCTTATACTCCAGAAGGTACACAACAAGCAGTTGAAAAAGTACTTCCATTCCATACTGAAGTAGCAACCCAGCAAGTATTCAAACACTGTGAGATTTCAGATATTACCTCCAGGCTCCAATTAGATATCGCAACGAGATCTCTAACGATGAGAGCAATTGATCTACTCCACAATGCTGCATTTCGTACTGGTTTGTGCAATTCAATGTTCATCCCTAAATCGCAGATTGGGAAAATATCCAGTGAGACCCTGCAGCACTATGTTGCCAGCCAATTTTTTATCCAGGCGTGCTGCCATAATTGGATTTGGTATTGACCAGTCTGAACTCATTCATTATGCACAAACTTCAAACATTGAGTCTGGAGAAGGATGTACTAATTCCTCTAGTTATAAAGGTGGTTAATTAAGATCGAACAAAGATGGAGATGTAACTTTTGTTACTGTAGCTGGAGAAAGCGCCTCTATGAAAGGCCCCAAAGAAGCTGTAGCTTCTGCAATTCTTCAAAAAGCAATTTGTGTTGGACCTCAAGTGAAGTGTGGTACTAATGATAATGGAATTTTTAGCAGAGTTGTAGGTACATCAGCTATCAATGTCGGCTGCTCCGATACAGGCTTTTTTGGTATTTGATTGAGACTCATGAAAAATCTGCAGGAAAATTAGTGGAATCTGCTGTCAAGTTATTATAAAGTGCGAGTGTTTCCAATGAGGATGTCGGAAACACTCCTACTTCTCATTAACTCCAATCTTGTCCACTGAAACTGAAAAAGATGCTGTGAGAGATATTGCTCCACAATATTTTTTGACTGGTAATTCTCAAACTGCCAGCCAGATAGTTGCAGCTGTGAATTCTATTTGTACAAGTGATGTTCGAGATGCCCTCAGAAATACTGGACGAAAAATAGCTTTGCTTCAATTGGAAACCTCAGTAAAGTTCCGTATCTGGACGATTTGAAATAATCAGATATCTTTGAAGAAAAGAGAAATGGAACTTTCTATGTTTTTGACCACTTTTATTTGTAACTAATGTTACTGTAGTTTCGTCCTAGGCGGACATTTTCATACTTATTCAATAACAAGAGTTTATTGTATGACTTTGAAAAAAAGCTGTTGTAGAATATTACGTTTGTTATGAAAAAGTTTTTATGAGCTGAGGCTGTACAACTCACAATTTTCAATCTAATGACTTTGTAGGTCTCTTGAATCAATGATTTCGGAAATCACTCACTTTTCATTCAGTGAACCATTCCAAAATTCTATTATTTTTTTTACTGTTGAACTAATGTATGTTTGCAAGTTTTGTTCAGAAAATAGATAAAAACTAAAAAGATTGTTTTCATTTCAAATGACGCACTTGAATCCCCTAGTTCATATATTCAATCTTTCTTTATAAACTTATGAGTTCCTTGACCTTTGGAAAAAAGCTTGAGTATGGCCAATTTTTAAAAGGCTGGCATTACATCAATAAAAAACTTCAGAGCCATTTCAACACTTTGCAATTTTCCCAAATCCCCAATCCGAAATCATCCTATCAGATGATTAGCATGGTTCGTAGTAAAAAAGTACTGTATTATGGAATTCTAATAATGGAACTCCCGATTCAGTAGTTTCATTAATGACTCTTCTGAAAGTGATTTTTTAAAACTTCTGTCAGGTTTTCTAGTTCTTATTTTACAAAAAATGTAGAAAACTTCTGAGAAAAAGAAGAAAGTAATCAACTTCAATCCGCAGGGCTCAGATTTTGTTATCACATTTGGATTTTTTTTATTTATTTACACTGGTCGGGCCCTATCCCCTATACATGACCACTCTCCGCATCGTTAGTGATCATTGGGTCCGAGCAAGCGCAGTGTGCCGGCTAAGATTTCTGCCTCAATGCGGCATGATCGTGAGATTCGAGAGTAGGGCATCATTGTACCAAGGTATTCAATAATTGAAAACAACCATTTCTACTGAGTGGTCTGGATTGAATCTATGGAGTTCGAAGACAGAATCTTGATATTTTATCCGTTTCTCTTCCTGTTTTCAGACGACATTCGCTCGTCAGGAACTGAAAACTCCACAACAAATATCGTCTTGGTCTGATGGTGGAGAAGAACTACATTTGGCTTATTAGCTTGCATGAGCCTGAGGATGAGTAATCTATAAATCCAATTATTTCGGCAATTCTTGTTTCCCACAACGGATTCAATATTCTCCGGAGGGTAAGGCAACACCGGTGTCTCATCAATACCGTAAAAGTGCCGTAGGTAATGATGAAGTACTCTTAGGGCCGTGTTATATCGATGCATAAATTATGAGTCCACATATGCTGGATATGCTGACAGCAAGTGCTTTAGAGTCTCAGAAGCCTCGCGACATGCTCTGCATCTTGTGTGAGGAACCTCTATACCAATCACATGACTGAAGTAGACTGAGGTGTTGAAGTTACGGTTCAGGCAGAAATATTCGATACAGTGTATTCATCAATCACAATCACCTTTACAAATCTTTTCAATTCTCCAGACTGATCATCAATTCTTATTGCGACACAAAACAGGTGTCCAAGTGTTAAAATAACGGTTTGATGTTGGGAAAAACTCCAGTAATATTCATTACTACACCAAAGGTTCGAAACAATGCATCACAAGTAACAATTCTCATTACTTCAAACGCATCATTATCCCTACGGTAGACTGAGGTGTTAAATGCAAGATTCTGGCACGCCATGATGAACCCTTCAGTTTCCGACTTCAGCCCACTCGACCTGAGGAAAATGAAGGTCAGGCTCTTTGAGAGGCCCATGCATTGGCTTATTCTTTAAATTCCATTTAAATTCCATTAATTATACTATGAATAGGTAGGAATGAGCTGTGCCATTCTCATCTCCCATCTGAATTCCTTAAGATGCGAATTCAATTGCAGAAACGTGCATAATGATTGGTGATTATCTGTTAAAATAAAAAAATATTAACCATCAACTGGTCGTATGTCCAATATCAATCATCATAAAAAATGGTTATTTCAATATACTCACATTTAGTTCTTTTTTACTTGAATGGGACGCTTTCATGCCAAACTGGTCATTTCTCTGCGACATACATTCCTTATATTTCTGTTCCAAATCTTCCAATAACGTCTCCAGTTCATTTACTCTTCTGATCAGCTTTGTGGAATCTTTCGATTCTTTTCCTAGAAACATATCACGTTTGAAACGTTCTGACTCCTCGTTGAGTTTTATCTCTCCTCTTGTATATCCATCCACACCTTCAATGAACTCTGTAGAATCGGGAGATCCTTCCGTAAGATATGAGTTTCGTTTTTGGCGTTCTATTTCTGCAATTTCGCCTCCCTCCTCACTTAAATGTTCATTCATATCTCTAATTAACTCTGCGGGGTTTTGTAGACCTTCTCTGAGGTATAAGCTTCGTTTTGGTCGTTCTATTCTATCATCATCTTCTTTCTCACTTGAATAATCTTGTTGATTACCACATTCAGAACACTTCAAGTTCATCTTTTCCAAAAATGATTCTAGATATTCCAGTCTGCTCTTAGATTCAGATGACTCATTAGGATTGTAAGGCTCGAAATAGACACTTCGTTTTCGACGTCTGGAATCTTCTTCAGAAGATTCTTCTTCGGAAAAGTTTTTCTGGAAAACAATTTTGTTGATCCAATTAGAGTAAGCATTTTCAGTCACCAATATTTTGAAAAATTTCGGGACAGATGATATTATGGGATAAGGAAGGAAGAATTCAAAACCATTGAGTAAACTACAACTACATTGAGTAAACTTATTGATCTCTAGAAGAAGTTTTCAACTTTCACACCAATGATTCCAATCTCATCGTTTAAACAGATTTTTGTGAAAATCTTAGTGTTTTTGGCTACTTTCATCGATAGGGCTTTCTGGAGACCTTTGGAAACAAATGATGACATTACGTGTGAGGAATCTGTGTCAATCGACAGGGATCCGGAATTTGAAAATAAGATCTTACGTGTTCAAGTTCAGCAAGTAATTTTGAATATTCATGAATGCTTGAAGAAGGAAAACTGTCACACTTCACAGAATGCTATTGTTAACGAAACTATCTCGTTCGACAGTTCTTCGAGTCATTAAAATAGGGGATGTTATTGACCATGCAATGAAACGAAAACAAAGGAATAAAAAATTCGCAAACGTTGATGGTGCTACAAAAGATGTTGTTCAACTCCGACAAGAATATTTGAGGCGAATGAAAAGCTACTGAGAATCCAGCAGACATATAATCTACCTCAACGAAACTTGGTTTGACACCCATGATGTTGTCAGACGAAATCGAGTATTGTGCTTTGAACACACCTTCTTCAAGGGGAAAATGTGTTATAATTTTGCATGCCGGGAATGAAGGTGGTTGGTTTCGTACCTAACGCTTTGCTTCTGTCGGCCAAAAATGTAAAAGATTCGTCTGCTGATTACCACGAAGATATGACTGCGGCTTTATTCGAAACCTGGTTCAGTGAGCAGTTTCTCCCAAAGATTCCTCTAAACTCGGTTATTGTTATGGATAACGCTTCGTACCATTCTCGGTTATTGACTACAATACCGAACAATAACACAATAACATGCTAAATCATGACATTGAAATACCCAAAATGATCGTATGTTTTTACAACTCTTCAATGAAGTTTCAAGCATTAACTCGTGTTTGACGTCTAAATGCGGACATTGCCATGTTTGGTTATAATCATTGGGGTGGCCATCACACCCGCTCAGGGTATTATGACAATTTTGGGAAAATATTTTTTTGCAAATTAATGTTTTATTTATCAATTTTTTTCAGGCGCCAAACGTTCACAAACGAGCCTCTGTTCTGCTTCGTGGCAATTGGACATGGGAGCAGTTACAATCTGCAATCTGTTCAGAATGATTCAGAACGGTTCAAAAGGTATCTTCCACATATGGTATTTCTCGAAAAACATTGAAAAGGAAAATGATAAAAAGAGGAATACCTTGGGACCTTCTTGTGTTCTTGGAAGTTATAACAAAGAACGCCTAGTCAAACATATTGGAAGAATGCCGAAACATGAATTTTCCCTGACAATTGATGATGTTCAGAGCATTGTTTATCGTTTTTCTGTTCAACTCGAAATAAAACATAAGTTCAACGAAATAACCAAAAAAGCTGACTATGACTGACTGAGAAAGTTTTTATCTAGGCATCCTGACAAGCTCAGGGTATCAAAGAAAGTGAGGTCAGTTTTGTCAGATTTTGCAAGAAAAAGAATTATTCGATGAACCAGGTGATGTATTCAACATGGACTAAACTAGTCTGCAACTTAATAATCGGCCAAATCACGAATTCGCTGAGAAGTGAAACAATTACTGTAATTGCTTGTAATGCATTATGAAAGGTGAAAATATGAAACCAGAGTTCCAAGATATATGCCACCTGGATCCTGCTTGCTATGTACCAAAGTCAGCATATATCAACTTACCACACTTTACACTATTTACAACTACTCAAAAGAGAAATTTTCAAATCTCTATAAACCTTTTTCTATGAATCATTCTGAATAGAGCTGACGCGAAATCGTGGACGTCGCATTACGAGACTTCAATTTGGTGAGCTTCTGGGTTTGAATCCACAGGTGGCAATACCTGAATGTGCATATGGATTATCTTTACAAGAAAAGGAAAACCAACTAACTGTTACTAATGAACTCGTGACCCCGGCATGAATAATCAACCCTTCGAGCCTTCCCAACTATTACTTCTACATCTGGAATCACCTTGTTCAGCACACATCAAAGTTCACAAAAATTACTCTGTGAAGCGAACCAGCACTTCAAAAAAAACCTGAAACATTTCAAGAAATGTTAGGAAAACGTACTTTAACTCAGCGTGTGATGATTTTTGATGGAACACTGTTTATGAAAATAGCGAATTTTGTTTTCCTATCCAATACTTTGAATATCAATAAACAAGATTTTCATGGTCGAATCAATATTTGTGATGAATTCAATATCTTTCCTCGTCCGAAATTTGAGGTATTCAGTGAAATAACATTTTGTCGGAAAAAAATATGTTTCATTTTTCAGAACATAAAGTCCACAGAAGAGGTCCCTCTAAGAAAATTCGGAGCATAATAGGAAGGAAAAAAATAATTATAGTACAGGATCCCGCCACAAAATCAGTCTGTTTATAGCGTAGTTAATCAAACTCAAATTTGTACATACATTTATGAATTGGAAAATACATTTGTGACTGGTTGCCAGCCTAAAAGTGGCCGCTAATATTTTTATTTAAAAAAAATCAAGCTGTTCAATCTCAAAAATCTCAAAAATCCTTATGAAACCCATACCCATTCCAATTTCAAGCCAAAATTCAGCTCAGGTAATTTAATTCATAATAAACTTTGGTAAAAATCTGGTACTTGAAATGTAGTTACTTCAAATTGTAAAATTAGGTATATTAACCATTGAATATGTAGAATATAGTTAGTAAATATATGCCTGAAGGAGCAATTATATGATGAAACACGTGTTGCGTTTTTGTAAAATCCCACAATGAAGTGTTTTTTGGATACGTTAATAAAAACCGTGTTTGAAAATAATTCTATGTTAATTGCAAAAGGTTTTTTGAAATTCTATATTCACTTAAATATCATGAAAGTTGTTTTCAGCGATTTCTTAAACTTTACTTAGTTGCCTAGATAAAGCCATTGTAAGAACGTAAATACATACTGATGAGGCTAAAGTAGTTTTACTTCACTCGTGTGGTTCACAACACACCTTGATTTTTTAATTAAAAATATTTGCGGCCACTTTTTGACTGGCACGGTGTCTCCTATTCAAAAATGTGTAAAAAACTAAGTTTGGTTAACTACGCTATGGACGTAGTGATTTTGCAGCAAGATCCTAGACTATTACTTGTTGCATATTCAGCTGACACAGACTATTTCTTGAAGAAGCCAACTATTAGTTTGGACAAAATGTTGAGAAAAACCCAAATAGAAAACAATTATAGTGGAATTATGATAAAATTGAAGTATGAATTGAAAATGAATTCAATCATCTAAAACTCGGTATATCGATTATGGATAAACTTACCGTTTTTTTATTCTTTTTCCTCTTAAGTTTTTCAGCAGAACTGAATTCCCCCAACTCTGTAATCACATTACCATGCTTCTTATGTTCTGATTTCGTTTCAGGGCCAAAATATTCGTGGATGCATGGCAGATCATCCTCAATGTCCGAAAACTCCTCTGAAGAAGTCAAGAACTGGAGGTTATCCGATTTCGACTTCGATTTCTTCTTCCCTTTCTTCGATCTCCTGAAAGGAGGTTCTACAATATCTATGGAAGGGTTAGGAATGCCAAACGGGTCTAGTTTGGACTTTTTTTCAAAAATTTTGAGTCTCTTCGGTTTCGGTGTTGTTTTAAAAAATTCCTCTGCATCTAGGTCTTCAGAATCTGCCAACTCTGCGTATACTTCATGTTTAGGTTGTTTTCTGTGATTCTCTAATTGTCCTCTTTCAAATTCCAATTGTTCGAAAAGTTCTGCACTTGATTGTCCTGGTTCTCGTATTGTTGCCTCCATTTCAGTTTTTTTCTTCTTTTGTCTTTTCTTCTCCATCTCCATCTTCTTGGCTGGTTTTGATTTAACGTCAAGAAGTTCCATGTTTATATCCCTTTTGAAACGTTTGTTATCCTTCAGCTTTCGTATTCTGTCTTTAATGGACTCTCTCGCTATTTTCGTATTACCTCGAAACTCATCTTTTTTGTCTTCCCATTTACTTTTAGTTTCTGCTAGTTTTGCCCTCAACTCTAGCAGTTTTGCATTCACATCTCTTGGTTCACGCACGAAAGAATTACGAGATATTTCTTTATTATCGTATTGCTGACCTTCTGTGAGTTTCTCGCAGGAAGGGTTCAGTTGTACGGTTCTCTCTAACATTCTCACGTTGATATCTCTTTCGGCTCTGTTTCGGAAAGGAATTGAACGTTTTATTCTGGCTTTGTAAAACTTCTTACTAGCTTTGTGTACCAGAGCTCTGAGTTCCTCATCGGTGAAAACAATATTTCTACGTGCAGCTCTAGCCCTTGCTCTGTCCTTCAAGATTTTTTCCACTTCGCCGCTAGTCAAGTGAATTTCTTTAACTTTCATTTCCATTTTAGGTTTGGCTTCACCGGTCTTCGACCGTTCCATTAGAAACTTTTTCAGTTCATCTCGCTTTCTCTCAAAGTCTCTATGTTTCTTATGTTTCTCTGCCAGCTTCGCCCTATCAATGAAGAACTTTCTTCCCCTTTCATCTATTTTCTCTTTTTTAGCACTTTCCATCTCTTCAGAATCTTCCAACCTAGATTTTAGCGATGAATGACTATAGTATCTTTCGTCAGACATCATCTCTTGCTTCATTTTTTTGGTCATTTCATCCAGTACGTGGTTTTTAACAAATGAACCTCTAGAACCAAATTTCAAAGCCACCTCTTCAGACAGAGGAATGTTTTGGTTTTCTTCCATTTCTTCGAGAAGCAGTTTTGTTTCTATCTCTTGGTCGATACAAACTGGAACTCTCGCTCCAGGCAAGACGAAGAAACCGACAGACCTTGCTGGTAGAGAAAGAGATAGATGAGATGTTGTTTTTGCCCTGCGTACTTTTGGTTCGAATATATTTTTTTCCTTCAGCATTTCCGAGTTAAGTGGTTTTTCGTTTAGGAAAGCTTGCCTGAAAAATAGTTTTTTCTAAAATAGTTGAAGAGTTGAAAGAAATAAAGCTAATTCGGTTTTGAACAACTGTAAGCGTTTTCCTTCTCGATTCAAGTGAATAGTTGAAAATTTTCACTGACTCAAGATATCGGTAGTTTATATAGTTAACTTCGAGCTCAAAAGTTTTTTCACGATTTCATTTCGAATTATTAGTTTTTTGAGAATATACAGGGTAAAGCGCGAGGCTTCATATCTTGAAAATTGGGGTATACGTTTTTGATTATGCTTTATCGAATGGAGTTTTTTTCAACACTTACGGTTACACCTAAATTGATGGATGTAGCCGTTACCACGTGGTAAGAAATTATAATGAAAAGAGAAATGAAATTTTCTATTCGTTTGAAGGTGACTGACAATGTTTCATGATGAATTTCACTAGTTCGGACTTCCATTGTCTAATATATAAAATGATTTGAAAGTCCTGAAATAATTAAAAAAGGAAGAATTAAAAATTAATAGCTGAAAATAACAATTATATTAAGCAAATATAACCTGAAATGAAATATTAGTAAGATAAAATACAAGTCAAAATCGAACAATTGAACAAAAATGAAGGAATGAAAATGAAAATAAATATAATGAAAAGTTAAGAGATTCTAAGCCACGTTAATTCACGACGTTTGTATTGTTAGTATCTATAATCGTCTTCGGGTGATGACTGGACTGATTTCTCCGAGAGATGACTATTTATGGGTCGTTCGAGTACTTTCCATTAT
>WOGN01004252.1:0-14307 GCA_015342105.1 Leptinotarsa texana
TTATTGAAAATTTATTAGAAGATCCATGGCTATACTTTTTTGTAATGATAGAATCAGAGAAGAATTACAGGCATCTTTGAACATTAGTATGGCTAATGAAATTATTACTTTCAGAACATCCGCACGTCACGTCAAAGTTGAGAATTGGCTATGCTAATTTGAAAATGATCTACCCCCAGAGAAAATTTCTAAATTAAAGCACAAAGAAAGAACTCTGCAATTCAATTGTTCTCTCACACATGAACTTCTGTGATAGCATATATGGGCCGTGTATAGATAGAGAATACGGACGCTTTGAGAATCAACAAAATTTTTGTTCGAGGTTGATATTTGGTTTAAAGCTGAGACAGTGTCACGTGAACTGAAGGAAATAAACTGGATGGATATGTTTAATCGAAGACTACTTCATACAACCTGTTTCATCTATAAAATTTTAAAATACGAAAAATCTCCTTATTTACACAAAAAATCATCTTTAGAAGCCATGTTCATAATGTAAATATTCGTAGAAGAGGAATAATAAATATATCCTCCGAAAAAAATATATCCTCCCAAAACGTTCCTTCACATACTGCACGGCAAATCTTCTGAATAAATTCCGGATCACTGATCATTCAAAAGAATGATAAAAGAGAAGCTATCTCAACATTAATATATCTAGTACCTAACTGGCAGTTTTCATAATATTCGAAATATAATAATCTCAGTCTCAGTCTCAGTATATGCATTTTCCCTCTGGGCCTCAACAGCACCTGATCTCGTATCACAAAGCTGACTATAGGCCAAATGAAGTTTATTTAACAAAATATATGTATTATCATACTGGTAATGTTATTGTGAATTCGGATTGAAACAATATTATTATTATTATTATTATTATTATATGATGTACTGTCAGTGCAACATCACAAATAGGGCACTGTGGTTGATCTGTTAGAGATATTAACTATTCGTTGTTGAGTTTGGTGTGTCCTAATTGAGGTCTAGTGATCATAACTTGTTCCTTCTTTTCCAGTGCTCCATAATAGTTCCATAGTCCACCTTTGAGTTTCCATTCTATCAGTTTGAATGCCATTCAATTTTTCATTTACTCAACGATATGCCTTCAATTATTGTTTCAGGTCAGTATGAGGGATATACATTGTTGTTTCCTGGTTTGGGTTGTCGATGGCTTCCCGGCCATAAAACTTAGCACTTTCGTTTTCCACAATCCCCACATGCGAAGGAACCTAAAGCAGGATGATTTCCTTGTTAAACATTTGGAGTTCGAAAAAGTGTTGTTTGATAAGTACTGCAATGGGGTGTTTGATATACATGCGTTGAAGAAGTTGTAAGGCACTGAAAGAGCCTGAAATTTCAAAGCATTGGTATCATACATTGGACAAATATACGATTGTATGAAACCCTTGAGGGCTTAGGCATTGATCACCAGTTGAAACGCGAAATTGAATGAATCCATTTGGTCACAGGTATCAAATATCGAATAATTTGAGTTCTGTATGAAGCCGAAAGTGTTTTGATGTTGAGAACTGGGAAAAAATACCGGGAAAATACAGAAATTCGAAAAAACCGTAAGACATGCATAGCCGCCTGCAAGAGTATTCGTAATAGATTAGAATCCAGACAAAATAACGACAGCTGAAGTGATTTCAAATTGGCGTGAATGAATATCCATTACAAATCAATAATTATCTAAAAACCACAGTGATAAGAATTATTTTGTGAATCATACACTTTTCGTAACCACTGTGATCTCCTGAATGCCTTCCGTACTAGAGAAAGGGAAACTAGGACCTGACTAGAGGTAAAATGTCATTTAATTCATGTCATAATAATGTCATTTATCATCTTAGTGAAATGATTGAAATGATAACAATACATTTGTATTTTATAGAATCACATGTGATTGCATCAAATCACATCGGCGTTATACTCAATTGTAACTGAATCACATAAAATTGTGTTTGCATAAAATTCAATTATAACTTGATCATATAAAATGGGTTGGAGGATTGCGATTATCTAGAATCCTAAAACATACAGTAAACAGTGAAGAAAAGAAAAAGGTTATTGCATCTGAAAAATCCAGCTACAGAAAGTTGCCTGTAATACATCTGAAGCTATAGTGGCGTATGATAGAGCAGATGATGATAATGGTTTCAAAATTCGGAGGAATGCTTTAACGAAGCATTTTTCATCTTAACAGAATTCAACTTTCCAAAAGCATTCATTGAGAAACACCTAATTAAACCCTGGAGAAACTATTGACAACTACTTGATAGGACTATAACAGCAAGCTTCAAAACATCAGTTTGGCGATACACCTGTCGAAGCCACCAAAATCAACATCAAAGATAAAATTATCGATGATTGGGCTCTATGTGAAGTCAATAGAAAATTTCTGGAAAAAATCAGATATTGGTTGAAATAATTGATTTTTTTCCGTTCCGTGAACAGATAACAAATCAATCTGAAGTTCTGTGTTCCAACGTCATCGCAGACTTGGTACCAGGACCTTAAGGAATCAACAGAATATTCAGTCGAATCCTGGTAGTCAACCAATCTTTTTTTGATGAATAACTATTGAGTTCAATACTCAAATCTGAACCTGTCTCATTTTTCAATGGAATTATATCCACACCACTTTGATAGATTTTGTTGTTGTAGCTCATCTGCAGTTTTTTGAGGATCTATTCATTCATGTTTCCACTTTTCCGTTTGCTTCCAGCCCATAGGGAGTATGAATCAGTTTTATGTTGTTCTCTTGACAGAATTTTTGGATATTTCACTAGTGAATTACCTCCTGTTGATAGATTCATTCGACTTCTGATTTTCCAGCTGAGGAAATAGTTTCCGAGAGAAATAATCGATAACCACTAGAATGTGTTCTCGGTTCAACATGGGTCACATCAAATCAATTGCTAGAAACTCCCAAGGTCCCATCAGAAAACTATGTCAACTGAAAGGGGGTGGTGGTGTTTCTGGTCTGCTAACCGGCAAACAACTCCTACAGGTTTTTACCCAGCGTTCCCACCTCTGTCAATTAGATGCCTTCATATCTTAGCCCTCAGTAAATATTTCAATACCGTTCTCCGAAATGAAAAATTCAAGTATTCTCTATCTCTGTAAAGCGAATCATTACGAGTTGAAAAAGAAAATAGGGATTCTTGTCTGCTTTCTTACCCAAATATTTTTACAACGTATACAAGTTTGTGGCCAGTTAACAATTCAAATTCAAACCATTTCAAGTAAAAATATAAAAGGTCGACTGCCAAACTGGCTGAGATTTCTGCCTTATTGCGGCAAGTCAACATGATCTTGAGATTCAGGAGTCAAGAGGGCATCATTTCACCAAGGACTCCAATAATGAAAACAACCATCTTGACTGCGGAGTTCGAAGAGAAAATCTCGAAATTTTACACTCTTTCTCTTTTCGTACGGTTTCCGTCTCGGCAGGAGCTGAAAACTCCACGACAAACGTCGTCAAGTGAAAGGAAGAGATGTATTGTATGACCTCGTATACGACATCAGCAATGAGAAATCGGTAAACGATCACATTAACAGGAGTGAAGATGGAAGTCAGAAGATGCAAGACCGAAGTGCGTTAGTGAACAAAAGGTTATTTTCTATTCCCCGGACAATGAATGAATAGTGCACATCACATGGCTCGTATTAGCGTATTATTGTTTTATGTGTTTGCCACTATGGCTATTTACTTGAAATAGATTCTGCTGGATGGTTATGCCGACTCGATAGGTAGAGTTGGGTAGGACTAGGGCCATTGGCGTGACTTGAATACGATGAACCCTCGTCGAACACCCCGTTGATCAAGTTATCAGGAAATGATTGAAAGTTTTCCATAGAACTAAGTGAGAATCTTATATACAGTGCGGACGTGAATACCTCTTTCCCGGGTCAAGATATCAAAACTTGATGAAAACCTCAAACAGAAATGTCAACCGGCAAAATGTGCGATATTAGCCAGTCATAAACCTACATATTCCTCGAGAAAGTGGCATTCAAACTGTTTAGGAAGTAAATGTCCATGCAGGAATTCTGGGAAATCACATCGTTAGTTACATAAAATATATCTCAAAAAATCTGACTGGAGATTTATATTTGGAAAGTCTTCAGGACCTTACGAACCTACGAATTTAATAAATTGTAGCCAATAATCTGGATCAATTCAAAATCCACTTTTTTTCATCAAGATGATAACAATTCTGCCTACCCGGAGTATTTACTTTGCTATATCGAATTATTTGAGTTTATATTACGTGACTTGGTACTCAGAGATGAAATTACTGAACTTGTGCTAACATTACCCCAGTAACAATTCCGAAAGTTGAAAATGATATTGATAAAATTATCCAATAGTTGATGGAAATCCACTTTATTGTCAGATTCTCTCCGTATACTTCACAAAACCACAACACGTGTTTCCATATTGACTGAATTACACTGAGTAGAGAGAGAGGGAATGATAATTGATTTTACCTGTGTTGAGATAGAAATTAATTGATTTTTTTTAAATCATGAAAGAATTCAATTAATAATGGTTCTTATCAAGGTCACATGTTCCAAATTATTGTTATTATATGAAACACAGATTCAGTAAAATTTTGTATCTAGCAAGATACGGGGTTTTGTAAACTGTCCAGTGTGTATCCTCCTTGAAAAAGTTATGTATTTTCATCAAATATCGGCCCATTCCATCACATATAATGTTTAACATTCCGGAATGTTTCTGTGGTAAGGCTGAGAAAAAATTCTGAAATAAACTATTTCATTGCTAGGAAATTCAAGAAAAACATTTTGAACATTTGAGCAAATTATTTTGTGTTCATGAGATAAATCAGAATGGAAGATATCCTTTAATGCATTCGAAATCAACATTTTTCTATCATTCAATTCTCATTGCAATGAACATTTATTTCAGAAACTATGACATATTGTGACGGAGCAACAAAATTCCTACTCCCAAATTGAAATCACAGTAACTCCGTAACCGATTATCAAAATTCAAAAAATTGAAATTTATTGTGTATAAACAAATGAAATACATATATAATTACATACACCATTCAGGGCAATTGGGTCGCATTTGCAAGTATTGATAGTCTGTTTTATTTATTTGGCATATAGAAATTGTATCGTAATATCAGGTAATATAATAGAAAAATCCAATATATTATTTCAAAATGCTCATTTTGTGTTTGGACGCATATCGGAACTTTGAATATCAGATCCAGCCAAAAGCCAACCGGAGCCAAAAATGCTTGAACAAAAATTAAATTATCACATCTACATTTCATTGTTCATCAGCTGAAGGATGAAGTGTAAAGAGCTGCCTCTTCATCATAGACCCCCCTCACGGCCCCATTAAAAGGAGGTGGTGGGTAACGAGCCCACCAAGAAATGTAGACTTTCTGAGTCTGTATTATTTGTGTGCCTCATCCATAAGCCTATGCACACCATGTCGTTAAGGTCGTTCAAATATCGTTTCCCACCAAGTTTGTCAGAAATAGCCGGATACTTTTGAAAAACGTTAAAAAAAATAGGACAAAACTATCGATACGAGTTTTCCATGCTAGGTTTTTCATGAACTTACAAGCGGTCTTCTACACGCCGTTCCTGAAATATTCCCAAGGACACATAAATCAGTCCATCTTGTCGGCAAGGCTGATTATGGTAAACTCTAATAGCCGTGACTTCATTATTCAACGGACTTTTGGGGAGAAACCACTTGAAATATTCAGAAGCGAACCCTCTAATGAAATCTGTGATCGGCTCTGCTTCTGATATGTCCCGCAAACGCTTCGATGAAACGTAACGGTCACTTTTAGTTATGATGCGAAGTATATTTTCCTGCATTCTCTCGATCCTCATTGAGGGAGTGTCCTTGAGGCTGCAGAACACACGACAAGCGTACAATTTGCCTGACTACTTGTTTCTATATCAGGAGTTTTGAATTTCGTGCAAGGAAAAGGTAGTTGTGTTTTATCTCCACTGCCGCTCTCTGAATTGCCAAACTTATTATGTTCTCGAAAATGTAAGCGCTCGTTTAGGATTACTTTAAGATATTTCGCGCTTTTCTGTTCATTCACACATTTTCCCTTTGGAAATTTCCTCAAAATCTTTATATTTGTGATTTTTTCGTCAAATTGGAGTTTTTAAAAGAAGATTGATAATTTGATAGGGCGTATTTTTTTGCGGTAGAAAGAGTTAAATTTCTGATAATAAAACTTGAAAATCGGCAATAAAAACGATATATTCATTACTAGCTACTACCGATCACTTTTAATGAACATAAAGGAATTCAACCAAATTTTAATGAGATATTCTAAAAATATAAAAAAATATGATTGTTGTCTCTTCATAGTCTATTAGAGGAAGATGACAACACAATCGACTTTCTCAGTATATTGTATGAACTTGGGTACATATCCAGTATTGATCATCTAACAATAATATATAATGATCAGATATTATGTTTTGATCACATTTTCATCAAGAGTAAATGGAATATACTAGTAATATAGCTATAGGAGTCGTATGATATTCCTTATGGAATATCATATCATGGCTACATTTCGATCGTTTTGCGTACGTTTCAACCGTTTTGCGTGCGTTTATTCGTTATCGTTTCATCGTTATCGTGATAGCTGTTTTCATGTTTCAATATGACAGTAATCTATCACTCAACGCGTTTCGTTAACCAAGTAAGCATCATCAGGAAATGCCTAAAGTTCATGCTTTGTCGTATGAACGTACATTTTACGAATTTTCAGACTCCTGAACGGAACCTTGTGGAACACTCAGCCTAACTTCTGATACAGAGTGGTGTTAGTCAGCCAATCAGAATGAAGGTCGGTTGATTGTATTAGATGAAATTGAACTGGAGAATGAGGGTCGAATAATAATAAAAATAATAGTGACAAAATAATGAAATTTTGAAAGCGACGTAATCAGCGTGAAAGGTGGTGGCATGGTAAAAAATGTGTGTGATGATTTGTTCAAATGAATTAGTTATTAATAAAAAATGGCGCAACTGTCAGAAAGACAATAAGCCACATCTTTGTGAATTAAAGTCAGATCGTGACGTAGTGCACATCAAATGAAAAAGAAACGAATACAGAATGTATCTTCAGAGAGAAAACAAAGATGACACAACATGTAAGAAAAGCACTAAATCACTAAGCAACATTTTCATTAATAATAGTTTGTTCTCAACATGCAGCATATAAAATGAAAGGATAACGAATACAGAATCCATCGACAGACAAAAACAAAGATGTCCTCAACATGTCAGAAAAGCACTAAATCATATCTCCGTTAACAGTAGCTTGTTCTCAACGTGCAGCAATTCAAATGAAAGGGAAGGGGTATAGAATTTATATAGGGAACTCGAAGAAAACGTCATGTTAATAATGCACTAGTTTACAACTTCGCAGACAGACTGCGATATAAAGCACATGGAAGGGGCATGGATTTGAAAATGATGAAGAAACGTCATGGTGACATGTGAAATAGGTATAAGGTGTGCATATAATGCAATAATTCCGAAATTTGTATGAGAAGCATATATACTGTTGTAGACATCTTGAGAAAAAAATATCAAAATTTACTTATCTACCTTTGATATATCTTTACGTTTCATGCAGAAATAAACATATCCGATAATGAAAAAATTTCCGTTCACTGAAACATACGATATATTTGGATTCCTTATCGCGAGAACGTTTTGAATCCGTCAAAAAAGAGTCATTTGCAGTTTCCACTTCCGGTCGTCCGATTCGATGATTTTGGCATCAATGGATTCGTTTGGATGTCAAGAAACATTGCTAATCATTTTCCAAAGCCAAAAGGACCACATTACTTATTTTCGTTATATTAGCTGCAACAGGCCGATGTGGGTACTCATTTCAAATGATTTCATGTGCTGATTATGAAAAATATAATATCGAGCGTCTAATGTGGAATAACAAAGGAAAAATTGCAAATACAAAAAATGATTGAGGCTTTCGCGGCCCGGATTTTCAGTGTGACGATCTTCGTTCGGGTTTGAGAGCCATCGTGAGGAAGTGTGAAACTCTTCCACACATCCTGGGCTTGTTGATAAAATCTGCGGGGGTAGGGCTTATCGTCTTATTTATTGTAGAAGGCATCAATAGGGGGCAAACAGTTTCATCAAATCTATCGAAGGAATCAATATAATCATAAGTCATGACCCCTTTCTTGATATGTAATTAAAGCAAGTTTTCAGGTTACTCAGAGAACTGAATCTTTACATCTCAACTCTATCAAGCATGATGCTGATATATCCAGAGATGAATTCATAAAGCGGAATGAATCGATGAATCGAAACTGCACTGAAGTATCATCCACATGCTTCGTGAAGGAGATGTACTTTTCTTTCATGATGAGAAGCAGGTCAATAGTACTCCTTATTCTAGGCAATGTCTGTGATGATGAAAAGTGCATAATAGCCAGTCAAATTGTGAACAACTACAGAAACTACAAGGCTATCTTTGTAGTTTATATTACACCCATCGTGCGCGGGATAACGATAATCATCACATGGTATAAGATGGATATGGTCACGTATTTTCTTGTCTTGTGGAGTGAAGGGCTCTTTGCAGATATGGCAGTGTGAAGCGACCACAAGAGTACTTTTGACCATGTGCTTCATGGCTGAAAACCTTGATGAGTTCTTTATCCATTCGTAGTGATAGTGGACTGGAGTTTCACATTAATCATAAGTGTTTCGAATTAGCAGTGAGTTCACATGTCTATCTTTCTTTGTCTTTGTGATTTATGTTTGTGAGGTGATGAACGTTTCATATTTTTTCGAAGAATGTAAACATTGATGGAAATTTCATTTATATTCCCAAATTTCGGAATCTGCTTAAAAGTCATCGGCCACTGTACACCCTCCAATTTTAGAACGCTGGAATAATGAGAATAGGATGATACTCTATACGGGTTATTCTCATAGTCAACAAGATATAGAGTTAAATTCACCGCCCACGCAAAGCAGGCCTCATCGTCATTCTTGATATCAACGCAAGCCTTTTTCAATTCGATTTGTTATGATAATTCGATGTATGAGGACCCCAGCTGCGCTGTGAATTTATTAATATTCTCACCCCAGTTCTGGAATAACCTTAACATCTTCATGAGTCACCAGCGGCATCGTGGTGGGATGGTTGGTGGGAGCCCCTCCTTAGAATTGTGAAGGAGTTATTGAGAAAACAATTAGGGAAAGCAAATTTATTTGACTTATGAAAAACTATTTTCAGGTGTATGCAGTGATTCACACTGGCATACAACTGAAAGTTTTATGCCACTGAAAGTTGTATGCCAGTGTGAATCACTGCTTCACACTGGCAGTGCCATAAACATCGTCAATATTCATACAGGATATTAAAGAAACTGAAACTCCTGATTTTGAAAACATAAATGCTGATTCTACAAGAAACACTGGAAATATTTGCAGAAGTTGAGAGATATCTTGAGTAGGATTTTCAGAAACGAATATTTTAGCCAGCTAATACTATTCAATATTCGAAAACAGATTCAAGAAGTGGAATTAGGGAATTTGGTTCTTATCGAAAACGAAGATTTAAAGATACTCGGTTGGCCTTTGGGTATTATTGAAGGGGTATTAGTAAAGAAGGATGGCAAGATTAGACTGATGAGATTGAGAACTTTGAATGGACAATTATAGCGACCAATTCAACGATTCTATCCTTTCGAATTAGATATACTGATAGAATAGTTCATACACCCTATAGACTGACCTATTGATATTTTCGAATTCGAGTTTTGAGTCTTGTTCCATTTTGACTCAAAAGGTGGGAGTGTATTGAAAATCGTAAAGACTTCAAGAACTTTTGGAGTTTAGAGCACCCAGTATTGGCTATCCTGTGTTTCTATTGATGGAAAATGAATGAAATGATTTGTTCAATTTCAAAATAAGATTGTCAGATTGAATGTTTTTGAGATTTTCTGCATTTCCAAAAAGTTACTGGAGTTACAAATATTTTATTCCATTTGTATTTTTTTCGATTCATATTCTCCAGCAGGTAGGTAGTGTTTTACGAATTTTGATAACATTTGGTGATAGTGCTAGGACATGAAAAAACTTTTGAAGACTTTAGATGTCCACTGAACTTCGTTAACACGAATCTATACAAAAATGTTTCGACTGATGAAGAATGTAAATTTTAATATGGCTGTCATAATGGAGAATGTTGAGCTGTTCAAAAAAAATATAGTTATTCGAGATTTGGATAAGCAGATGCTAGAGAAAATGTTGAAAGAAAATATGCCTGCTGACGACTTAGATGATGACGTAGCAAAGTCAGATGAACTATTAAGTAATTATAATAGACTTAAGGCAAACATTGATAGATATCCACTAAAAACTGCTCTTCTCTCTGAACAGCATTCTGTAACGACTGTTAACACAAGTCGAAGTATGCGAAACATTAAGTTATCGAAAATTAAACGCAATAAATTGTGTGGCGATATTAAAAATTGGTTAACATTTTGGGCACAGTTGAGCCGAATTCATACTGACAAATCGATACCTACTGGAGATAAGTTTCGGTACTTGATCCATGCAGCTGTACCCAGCTCCCGAGCTCATCAACTGGTACAAAGTTATCCCTTTTCAGCTGAGAATTATCCGAAGTTCAAAGAGAGTCCCAAATCTCATCTTGGCCGTGAACACTTACTTATTGGAGTTTCTATTAGAGAATTATTGGAATTGAATAGTCAGATCGAATGCTATTAACATTTTCTGCATTTCCGAAAAGTTAAAAGAGTCTTTATAAGCAGTTAATTCCATTTGTATACTTATCGATACGTATTCTTCACATGGTAGATGCTGTTTCACGAATCTTTATAACATCCCTCTTCAACACTTGTCACTGTAGACCAACTTTGTTATACCGGTATGAGAGACACTTCTAGAATACCAATAAAACAAGGAATACGGTTCACTTTAGAGCTCCAATTGCGTTTTCCACTTTGACATGAATTGATTGATATGAAGAATTCAAATGGTAATTGAATTTGAATATTAAGGTTTGTAAATTTCCAACTGTTTCCAATTATAGCCTGGATAGAAATACTAACAAAATATAGGGTCCTACAGGGTTTAATGCACCAAATGATGATTTCAGAAACCATCAAGGATATTCAAGGCTGTTGATTTTTCATCATCCAAATAGACTCCTCTGATTCTTGAGACACGAGATTCCAGCAGTCTTCAGCAGTAGCCCACCTCACACCTATTCTTTTACAGACACGTCCTCTTCGATCGCCTCCTTGCGTGTATTTTTGGTTTTTATGCTAGTTGCGGTGCTTTTTATGATCGCATGCCTTTTACGACTTTTTCGATTTACGATTCATTATCTACGCTTCAACAATTCAAGGATTTTCGATAATTCAACTATGAAACTATGAAAAAAAGTGTTGTGAAATATCCCATCGACTCTAGGGTCAGTCACAATCAACAAATTCCAAATATGATTTGGAATAATCCACTTTCAAATTCATATTTATAAATAACTTGAACGTTGTGAGTGATTTTAATAAATAATTATCGAAAAATAAATTATTCAACACACTACTACGTGTTCTCTATATGAATCCAAGCAGAAAAAATCCTTTCAAAACCAAATCATCTGAAAGAACAATTTGTTTAGGCCAGTCTCAACTCCCCGCACTGCAGGTTAATGGACTGACACCCATCAGAAAACAACTACTCCCCTGGCTAATACCAAGAACGGTGTCGGATTATATCCGGTGTCGATGCAGGATTCTTCACTGAAGTTTTTCCTGAATATACTTTTGGCGATATAACTGCCGGATAAGATTTTCAATTATTGGAACACACTTGCAGACCGGTTTCAGGCTGTTTGGTCACTCGTTAGTTCAAGATAGTGTCTATCATCACAATGAAGTCAATGACTTTCGATATTATTATATCTTGAACTAGCGTGAAGCGGTCAACAAACAAACACATCTGCCTGTGAACAAAATAACCAATCACATATCCAAAATTTGCTCAACTCCTCCTATAAGGAAACTCCATTCTTCATACACAGAATCGGTATCGATTCAAAATTCAAACCATTCAAACGATTCAAAGAATGACATGACTGACAGAAAATATGCCTCTGTACCGCACTTCTCACTTTACATTACTTTAAAAATAAAGTCTATGACTGAAAAAAATAAGGACAGAACTAGTTAAAACTAGTTAAAACCTATTCATATACTTAACCCTAACATGGATGGAAACAATTAAAACAAACAATATGGTTTCAATTGGAATGGTTATATTTTCAATAGTGAATAATTTTTGGGAAAGAAAGTTTTTGGCTCCATCTGGATAGAACAATGTGGAAATCTTCCTAAGAAAAAAAGGAAGCAATCAATTTCAGAAAAAAAACATCTATATGAATATGTGTACATCATGCAAAGAAGTAATTCACAGATACAATCTGGAAGAAAAAGCCCTCTTGAAACAGTTACCCTCACCCGTGTTGTGCTACCTAACGGGCGCGTCCTCAGGTGGCGGATAAGGAAATGGTCAGGAGATTGGAGGCCCTGTCCGGAAAGCCAATGTGGCCTTACGGACGAGGTTGCCAGACTCCTTGTCAGTCGCAAAAATAAGTTGGGTGAGGGGAACTAAAACTCCCCAAAAGCCTTTGCAAAACATGCCACCGTGGACCATTGTAACCAAACTAAGGTGTAAGGAATCGTGCCGACAGCTGAATGGCCGCAGAGTGATATGCGGTTTCAAATGATCCCCTTGGGGAACTGGGCGGAATCTCATTGTAATCAGCCTACCTCTGATTCTGCGGGGCTCTGCAAGAGGTGACCAACTCCTCCCTTGCTACTTGTGGGAACACACATGAGTGAAACAAACACAAAAACAGAAACAACAAAAACAAATACCAGTCCCGAGGCTGAAGGCTGAACAGAAGTGCTCACCTCCATCTAAGACGGTTGCTGGGGATTAACAGAAATGTCCACCCCAATCTATCGCTTGGAATGAGTCTGGATACAGCAGATCATCTCGTAATGTAATACAAAAGCCAAGGCGTAAGCGCATTCGCGGCGCTGAGGCCAAAAGGAGATAGAGAGCGAAAGAGGCAGGAGTGGCAGCAACTATAAGTGCACCCTTCTCTTCCACACTCCACCTCCAACAGCAATTGCACCTGCTGCAGCGGGCGACAAGAGCTGCTCTGCCCCTGCTGGAAAGCTCCATCACTTGCGCACCTCCATGGAGGGAATCCCAAGATGATTGAAGAAGCCGCGCAATGACAGTAATATCGCTGCAACTTCCAAAACCTTCGTGGATGCCACCGTAAGACACCTCAGGGTGGCCTTCACCTGTCAATATAAAGGAGATGGATGTCTCCTAGTAACCTGTCCACCTTCCTGGAAAGGGCTGGATGAACGACGACCTAGAAGGACAACTCCCTGGGATGATGTACAATGGGTCCCATGTAGTCTAAGTGCTGTGGGTCTACACTCACCCTTCCTACTCTACAGATACAGATACAGCTACCCTCATATAAACGTGGAATTACACGAAAGAAAAACTTTCCAAACAAATACTTTCATATGAACACTAAATTAAATAATAAACAATCCTCTCTACTCAGTTTGTACTCCAAACTTTCTTTATGGATATATTACAGACACTTTCTCAACATCAGAAAAAAATTACGGTCAGCCGACGCGCGCTTCGCTAACCAAGTTAGACGATATTTTGTTGTTTGTTTAGGACTCTCCAGTACCCATCAGGATAACCCTACGAGGAAAAACACACAATTCATTCATAAAATTACGACTATATGTCTCGGAATGAGTTTTATCTATTCATATCATCGATAACATCGTATTGACTTCCATTCGCCTATTTGACTAAATTTCAGCCAAAGGAATATTATTTAAATTGAAAGTATTATATTTTTAGGAGCGATCAGTTTTTGAAAAGAACATTTTTGGCTGTCTACTACTTCATATTGATACAAAAAATGTGTAGATCTTTCACAGAAAGGAAGGAAACTATAAATCAATTTCAAAAAAGTAACTCTATACATAGATATACAGACTGATTCACGGTGGATGGCACATTAGACGTTTCTGGTGAACCAGACAACGGATCACTTTGAAAATTTGACGGAGAGCATATTCGGACATTCTCTAGCCAACTAAAATATTTTCGACAATGCGGTGTTGCCGCTTCTATTAGAAAGCAGTAGCAACTTTGATTTTTCA
>WOGN01004253.1:0-14306 GCA_015342105.1 Leptinotarsa texana
TATTGATGAAAGTACCCAAAAACACTAAGATTTTCACAAAAATCGGTATAAACGATGAGATTGGAACCTTTGGTGTGAAAGTTGAAAACTTTTTCTAGAGATCAATTACCCTAACACCAAACTAATATTTTTGCACTTGACACGCGTTTCGCTAACAAGGTTAGCATCTTCAGGAGAAGCAAATTGATACTGAATCTAAAGGCAAGGGTTAGCTATTTATATACCTGAAGTTTTTTGGTTCGATGTGGACTTTGTTTTTCAAATGATGACTATCCTAATTGATTTTTCGGTGATTAACTAGTGGAATCACTACCTGCAAATTAATTTGTCCGCTTTTTAATCTATTATTAACAATAGATACTACGAACGTCGAAAATATTCTGGAATTACAAGTGTACTACAACGTAATCGTATGCTATATTTATGTGATTTTCTTGGAATATATTGCTTTATTAGCTATCTCTGAAAGGGACTGGAGAATCATCAATATAAACTATTTTCCCCTGTTTATATACATCTTGATATAAAACCAGTAGTCGATCTAAAGGAAATTGTGATTATTGCACTTTATCAGAAAAAAATAACATTCCCAAAAGCAGTTGAAACTTTTTTCTACTCACTAAATCAAACGAACTTACCTGTAATCAAGTTGTATTGTTATTGAAGGAAGTGAGTGCATTTGGGAAGCTGAACTTATTATATGACAGGTAATACAAAGTGCTTGTGAAGTGAATTAGAACAAGCGTAGTCCCCCTATCTCAAACCGCATACCACGAATTTTAAAGTAAACAGCCCACTCTCCCCTCTCATACAAGTTCCAACGGTTCTCCAGCAGGCATCTTTGTTTTCTTTTTTTAATGACAGGAAATCTTGCATAAGTCTTCCCCTATAACACATATCTCTTACCAGGTTTGCTTTCAAAATACTTCAGTGAATGTTATTTCTCAGTACATAATTGGTAGTTATCCGGCTCTATCCCATCTGAAGCATAGGAATAGAGTGAGCTCGTCATCATCATTTACTCCATAATAAGGATATTCATCTGTTTTTGATCTTGATCGATCGCATAAGTACTTTCGAAAGTACCCATGTCTAGAAATTACATGTGTCAAATAGTAATTGACATCACGGTACGGCCTTTCAATTCATTCATGGATATCTGGTATCATATTCTTTGTGTATCTTACATATCTTCCTCCACCCCACTTATTTTGCCATCTGCTCATAAAATCTCTTCTTGCTGTTTTTCATCAATCCCTGTGTATTTCTCCTGCCGTTCTAGGATTTGGAATTCTACAGGTGTTACTCTAGCAATAACCGCAGCTCCTTCCGCAGAAATTGTCCGATATGCGCTACATACCCTTATTCAACATTTTTTGTTGTTAGCTTTCCAGTTTGGGTGTAAGTTTTCTGTTGAGATGCGCATAAAATTTAGGACTGAGAAATACTCGATAGTAACCTGAAAGCCCTTGGTCCTCTGATATTTAGCATTTTTCTAGATAAAGCTGTTGCTGTTCTTTCCGCTTTGATTATGACTCTTTTAATATGTTCAGCAAAGGTCAGTTTCACATCCAGTAACACTCTCAAATACTTGATGATATCTTTGGTACCACTATAACACCTTCGACATCAAACTATTGGGCGATCTTCCTTTTGGTTATTAGGAAAGCAGCTTCTGCTTTCTCTGGAGCGAATTCCAATCCATTTTTTTCAACTAATTGGCACCTCGTTGCAGCGCGATGTTGGCCGATCACCACCATTTTTATGTCATCTACAAAAACCTATCAACGTGATTCCCATAGGGAGTTGAATCTGAAATATTTCGTCGTAGAATATATTCCATAAGGTCGGACTCAGAATAGACCCTTGTGGTACTCCACTGTTCACCTTTCGAATTCTCCTTTCTGTTCCAGCCTGCAGTATGATTTCTCTGTCTGACAGGTACGACGATTGCCCGTTTATGAGACTCTATCTATTTTTCTCTGCCTTGATTCATTTAGGATCAGTTGCCAGCTTGTGCTATTGAAAGCATTTCTGCTATCTAGAGTTATTACTACACATAACATTCGATGCGCACTGGTGAACTGTGAACGAAATTGTCTGTTGGATAACCTTCCCGTTAGCCTGATTTCGCTTTAAAGTCTTATAAGGATTAGCTGTACGTAAAGCTTTCTTTCTACGTCTAACAGACACAATGCCCTATGTGATGCAGAATTTTCCACAGACTTATCTCCTTTCCTCAGTAGAAGTAGCTCAGCACGTTTCCAATCAGCAGGAAACTCTCTTCTCGCCAGGTTATTATAAACTGCTAACATACTCAGGTTTATTTGTTGCGATGGATTTGATTATTTCTGGTGGAATATGTTTAGAACCAAACACCTTGTTAATCATCAGCATTTCTCGCCCCATGCATTTCATCTACACTAAAATTTGAGAATGCAGATTCACCACATTTGAATGTCACTTATGGGTGCGTAGGAAATAAGTGGGTGACTACTAGTTCCATGGTTTGCACGGCCATGACCTGTCTAGGTTGATAGCCAACGAGACTCTTCATGGCTATTTTATAGCAATCTCCAAAAATATCGGAATCAACCCGTTTGCCAACATTCTCGCTTCGATTTCTTTATGCTACTTTGTAATAATTTTTTATACTCATCCCAGAGATGTTGATTTTTTTTCCACATATTCCTTGTGTACGAACGCCTCTTATGCAAGCAATATTTGCGGCTCTGGGGAATTTCCTCATTCCACCCGTAGATGTGTTCCGTTTTCTTGATTTTTTTTTCTTTGGCATTGTTTGGTCAAAAATGTGTTCTGGTTTCCGATTGAAGACTTTTACCAGCAGGGTACCTGTTAATTGACCCCATCTATCACTTACTTTCATACCCCATTGATTATGACTATGATGGCATTCGTTTCATCAGATCTCATCAGTCTCTCAACTTCCCAAAGAATTTCCTCGAGATCTTCAATATAGTTGTTTGCAGAAGCATAGCAGTTATACACAATGAAACTGTGGTGTCACAATGTAAGTAAAACTATGCTACTGATTTCACAAAACTCTTTTTTGAGTTTATACGACTCCTTCATTATTTTTTCTAGTAGTCTAGTTTGGTTCATGATTCATTTCATTACTACCAGAAGATTACTAGCCTCCTCACTTTCGTCTGATTTGTCATCTTTACGTTTCCAGTCATCACCCGAAGACGATTGTGGACACTAACAATCGATTCGTCGTGAAGTAATTTGGTTTGAAATCTTTTAATTTTTTCTTTTTTCAATTGTTCTAATTGTTTTATTTGTTGCTTGTATTTTATTTCATTGTAATTTCATTTCAGATTTTTTTTGCTCAACATACTGATTCTTCCACGGATTTCAAATCATTTTATATCATATTAGACAATGGAAGTCCGAACTATTGAAATTCACTTTATTCAACTTAAACAATGTACTCTTACTCTTATGAATACAGTTATTTTTTTACCGTAGTATGCGCTGGTCAGGCTCTACCCGAAGCCCCGATACATTCGGGAGGGCGCGCCAGCATTATTAACCAACGATAACTCCCCACACCGTGGGGTAAGTGATCATTGGATCCGAAAATCATGTGCCCTGAGCAACCAGTGAGCCAAGAATGACAGCCTTCTGCATCTGTCCGGCTAAGATTTCTGCATTAGTGAGGCAAACTGGTATGGTTTTAAAGATTCGAGTGTAGAGAGGGCATTATTCCACCAAGGACTCCAATAATCAAAACAACCATCCTGACAGAGAGGTCTGGATAGAGTCTGCAGAGTTCGAAAACAAAATCTTGATATTTTATTCGTTTTTCCTTCTCTTTTCAAACGAGATTAGTCTCGCCATGAACTGATAACTCCACGACAAATATCGTCTTGCTCTAGTGGTCGAGGACTGCATCAGGCTAATTAGCTTGTATGACCCTGATGATGGGGAACGAATAGCTCCAATAAATTCGGTACTTCTCGTTTCCCACAACGGATCCAATGTCCCCCGGAGTTTAGGGCAACACCGGTGTCTCGTCAATATCGTATGAGTGCCGTAGATGCTGAACATGTTGATAGCAAGTGTATTAGGGTCTTGGGCACCTGGCGGTATGCCCTGCACCTTGTGTCAAGAACCTCTTTATCCATGCATTGGCTTATCCTTGTATTTCCGCAGAAGTGAGACGATCTCTGCGGCTTTCATATGATTTTTTGTCTGAACGGGTTCTAACTCGGTGACACAGAGTTGTGGTCTTCGCGTT
The DNA here is from genome assembly GCA_015342105.1 of Leptinotarsa texana. Lineage (NCBI taxonomy): Eukaryota > Metazoa > Arthropoda > Insecta > Coleoptera > Chrysomelidae > Leptinotarsa > Leptinotarsa texana. Next base: position 4,265 of record WOGN01004253.1, read on the forward strand.
CAGTATCGAAAATTAAACCGAGTTCATCAGCTACTCATCAGCTGCCCACAGAGATGCTAAAAATGATGCATCTCTATAGGAGATGCATCATTTTTAGGGTCTTTATGTCGAGTTGATACAGCTCCTCCCGAGTCCACTTCACTACTCGAAACGAGTAGAGTAAGAGTGGAACGGAAAGCATATTTCCTGCAGCAACTTTGTTATTCCCCGATAGTTCCAATGACCAGACCCGTCGAAGTTTGTCCTTAAACTTCCGCGGAGAGACTTATTCACTGGTGTTACCTCTTGTGAGTGACGTTGTTTCACCTCGAGGTAAGTGTACGTTTTTCCGGCATTTAAATGGTGTAGGATGCTTCCAACTACGAGCTGCACATCCTCTCCGTAGTCCCCGCATAGTCCTCTTCTGAGATAGATCATTGCACATTTGTCTATCCCGAATTTCATACCGATAGCATGCGTGTACTCTTCCACCACTCTTAAGGGCTGATGAAGATCCTTCACTCCAGAGGCATAAACTTTAGGATCACAAGGTCACCCGGTTGGATTACCTTGTGCCGCCGGTTTCCGCGGGTTCCACAGTTACACCCTCGAGTATTTCTGAGCGCAACGGATAATGGCAATGGTGAGATGCAGAAGAGAAGGGGACTGAAGGAATCGCTCTGAAATACACCCCTTCTGTTTGGACTCTAGCTTGATCAGATGTTATGGTGATGCGCCGGAGTGATATCCTTTGTTCAAGGCATCTCACTATTTTGGCGGGTAGATGAGCTCATGTGATATTGTATCAAATACCTTACGGTAATCGATCTAGGCCATAAAGAGGTTACGAGTTTTGCGTTCTCCTCTCTTCAAGAGGAGTCGCTGGATCATTATTATTATTCATAGTGAACGTTGAAGTAGAGGGTAAAGAAACATGCATTGCTGTGACTGGAGTTCCCTTCACTAGCTTGAAAGTATCTATCTCAAGAAGACACGTAAGATATGGTACCAAGGCTGTGTAGGCCAGTATGGTACAACTACAATAGTTTCGGCCGCGCAACTTTAAAAAGAAAAAAAAAGAAGGAAAAACATAAAATCTAAGACCCTTCCAGTTGAAGAAAAAAGTGTCTAAGTGCACCAGGGTCTGGATGCCAAGTAATCACAATCTAAAACCCCAAAGTTTACCATTATTTCATCAAAGTACTTGCTATTCAGTTCCCATTCGATCTCAAAATTCAAACTACGTGATATCTGCAAATATATTGTCTTTGCTGATGATATAAGAAGCAAAAATTTACAGATCTTTGTTTTCACATCACTGCCTAATTTCTCGAGATTGCCAGCGAAATATACAGACCAAATGATGCTGCTTTCAACTCTGAATAATTGATGTAATTCTCTTGTAAGGACCACAAACCTAAGGCCGATCGCATTCATTCTCAGCGCTCCTCTAGGTCCCTTCGTCTTGAGCATCAAAATTGTGAGTCTGCCGTTGTTGTGCGTGTGTATTTTGAAAATGGGTATAAGAATTTTAAAGATAAGTAATCAAATTATTTATTAACAAAAATTATTTAATAACAGCTAGCTAAGAAATAATTTGCAAGTGTAGAGGACTAGCCGTAGAGGGCTAGCCATTGTGCGCGCCAAGCAACATAATAAATGTGCTATTGTTTTTCACGTGTCCGCATGTAGGTATCGTTGCTGTCCGTGTAGTGCGAGATAGTTTCTACGAATCTACTTCTTCCTCAATATCGTTTACTATACTGGTACTACTTACTATCACCGCAATTATTCTGATTTTATGAATTTATTACGTATATTATGTTAAATAAGTACATTTCAATTCTCATAAGTTGATGTAACCAATGTATTTCAGACTAAATAAGATATAGGTATTTTTGTTTCGGGGACTCTGAAAAGGAAAAAAAGAAAGTTGTAGTGAAATTGATGAGAAAACAAGATCAAAAGAAGTTCATCACAGTAATCATTGGCTCAATCTGGTTCCTCTATAGTCGTAAATATACCTGAAGACGAAGATGATTGTGATAACGATCTCGGCAAATTGTCAGGGCGAACTTCTTAAATGGCAACCAGTCAATATGCTCAAACATTATTTGGTACCTCCTGAGAGTTACAACTTTGCCAAAGATCTCGAAGCCGCTAATCTCAAGCGTAAATTCAATCATAGTTGGTTGCAAACTTTTTCGCTCTCTCTGATTTCTTCTAAACGTCTGAAAAGTGCACTGTATTTATATTGTTTATTATTTCCATCAACATTACTAGCTGTAAATTGGGTGCAAAAGAGCAGCTTTCCATTGAAATCCATTTTATTACAAAAGTAAAAATACGATACGTGAAGAATTTCTAGGATTAGTAAAATTGATGGCAATAGATGCCAAACTACAGCGTCAGAAAATGATAAGTTTTTAGAAAACCTAGCCCTTGAACCTGATAGGTGCGTTGGCCAAAGTTACGATGGATGTTCCACAAAGGTTGGAAGTATTGGTGACGTTCACAAAACTTAGGGAGAAATATAAAAAAGCCTTATATTTTTATATTACAAGCCATAGGCTTAACTTAGTGGTAAATGATTCAAGTGCCAGAAATATAATACACAATTGGCACGTTAAAAGATATAATTAATTTTTTCCCAAACTCTTCAAGAAGAAAATATGTTCCTAACATTCTGGCCATATCTGCGACACGGTGGTTGCAAAAACATAAGAGTGTTGCCACTTTTAAGAAACATTTTGAGAATATTATTAATGGACTTGCAAAAATATCTACAGAAGGAAGTGATGCTGCAAAAAATGCTTTTTAGTTACATTATACTGCTACTAAATCGGTATTCATTATATGCGGTGCATCGACAGCTAATATTCAGGTATATTGGAATTTGTAGCCAATGCTTTACAATCGAAGACTATCGAATAGTACACATGTACGAATGATATTAAGAGATTTATTTCTGTTATTAAAGGTCATCGTGGTAACAGGGACAGAAAAAGTCAGAATATTTCAGACATGTCACATAGAACAACAGCTGCCATTGGAAATGATTTGCAGATCCCGCGCACTGCAAGTCGCCAACAACACAGATCCAATTACCCAGCTGAGAATGTTAATCGATTTTTGGAAGCGATCAGTTATCATTTCTTACTTAGATTCAAAGATATCCTCACTCAAACAGCGTTTTTCTAACGAACATTTACCAGCTTTTACTTTAATGTCGCTACATTCCAGTTCAATATTGTATATGACACCAGTTGGTTTTAAAGAAAACACAAGAATTCTGCCATTTATATGATCTTTCTCTTTTTTTAAACATGAAGCGGAATTATGGAATAAAATGTGGAAAGATAAAGGTAAACAAAAAGATCTAAAAAAATTTTACTTGAGAGATGTGTGTTAAAGGAGGCGGACACCTTCTTCCCGGCTACAATAAAAGCTATCATTATTTCGTTGGCACAGCCATGTACAACGAGCAATATAGGTCTTTTTCAATCTTGCGACGTGTAAAAACGTGGTTGCGGCTCACGATGACCGAAAACGGTTTAAACAGAAAATTGTAAAAGAAAAACAGAGGTGAAATGGTACGAAAAGTTTTGAAAAGATTTCGTGAAGAGCCTGTTGTCTTCAACAACGTGATTGGTCCTGAGTCGACTTTTTTAATAAGTGATGAAGCAGATGGAAAAACACCAACCTTTGTTCTTCAGTCGACCCTTAGTGGCCAAGCGCTTTTTAATATTGAAAATTTCTACTGTATATGGTTATCACTATGTATGAACTGGAACGTGATCTCTTTTGATTATTTGACATTATTAGGCACAATAACAATTCAAACACACTTGCACAACACTCTCGAACTAAACGACACGAAAACGGAATGAATCAGATGCCTGCCGGAGAACCGTGGGAATCTGCAAGAGAGGGGTAGAGAGCGGAATGTTTACTTTAAAATTCATGGTATCCGGTGTGACATAGGAAAAAACTATGCTTGTTCTTATTTAGGACAAAATATAATCATTATATTTATCGTTACATGTTTGTCCAATCCAATTGTTGACCAATAATTGGAAATATGTGGCATAAAAACAAAGTCAATTATCCAATATATCTTCAATCTTTCACTTTTTTTCGAAAGTCGCGGATCGAAAAAGAACTGCATCAGTAATATTTGCATACTTGTATTTTTCCAACATTACGGTACCCCATTACAATTCATTGCTCCGAGAATTCAATAATGCCATATTGAGATACTTTCGTACATTATTCAACATATTCCAGTGTCAACCACACTCAATCGAAAAGGTCAGTGGAATGATTTCACGCCACCCTATAAAAGATGATACGAGGGCATCTAAAAGAACTCCCTGACGACCAACCTCTTAACTGTTACACCATACACAGTTATATGCTACAATAATTCTGCAAACGAATCTCACGATTTTACACCACATGAATTAGTTTTGGAGCATACAGCGAGTAGACCTCCATAGAAATTATGTAATCAACAACTAATTACACCATATGTTAGAGATCTTCATAAAATATCTCACTATTATAAAGTCGAACGCGAAAAGATACCAACAAAACAAAGAACTGAATAAATTCAACGGTCCGTTCACAATCAAGCAGCTGTTTCAAAACTCAGTATACTTTTGTATTTACAAGCTAATCAAAGAACAATAATGAAGTGGTAACGGCTACATCCATCAATTCAAGTGAACGTACATTGAAAATTAATCAATTTTCAGGCTACCCATACTGTTCGGAATAAACAATCACAAAAATGAAACGCTACGTAGACGTATATTATTATGATGAAGGTAATATTGTTCCCTCGGGCGATAAATGGACTCTGCTAGTCAAGAATAATACATCGAAATATAGAGAAGCAAGCATATCAGCTTGCTCACACAAATCTCGAAATCTAAACATATGCAATTCCCAGAAATTGTCCTTAATGCCAAAAGGTACCGCCATTGGCTCATTGGTGGAACTCTATCGATTTTCGAATCTGACGGGAAATTTAAACTCTTCAGACAGGCTAAATAACGACGAACATCAATTAGAGAATTCATTAAAAAACCAAATATCCCTTACTACCTCCGTTATTGAAAATTTTAAGGCAACTTAGAGATGAAACGGATATTCGATAACTATCAGGTATCAGACTTATCCGACCGAATACCGGATTTAAAAAAAAATGTTTTGGTAATTAATTGCTTTATTCAGTTAGTATCACTTGAGAAATACAATCAGTAATCACACAATAATTCTACAACTTGGAAAATGCTTTAATACTCATACTGCACTAAGAGAACATTGTGGTGAATGAATTCTAATTTTTCTGCATTATGAGATACCAAGTGGTTTCGTGAAAGATATATGCACTATGATCAATAAAATGAAACAATTGTTAACTTCGCATATCAACAAAAATATCCGAATTGGACCACCCAATCGTTCGTGCGCGTCTAGGTAATCGTTCTCTTTGTACTGCATCGAATAGCAACGCTGTACCGGATATATATCAGAAGCGACCTCTCCTTTCAACGAGAGGAAATGCTGAAACCTCGAAACTTTGATGTTATGTGGTTCAAAATAAAATCAGAGAAGATCAACAAATTTTTTGGGAAAGAAAGTTTTTGGCTTTCTACTACTCCATCTTGATACAAAAAAAGAAGGATGAGGGACCCTTCCAAAGAAAGAAATGAAGGATCTCTATACATGGATGTGTAGATCATGCAAAGAAGTAACTTTCAGACACAAACTGAAAGAAAGTCCTCCTGAAACAGCTACTTTCATATAAACATTGAATTATATGAAAGAAAAAAATCTTTCGAAACAAATACTTCTATATGAATACAGAAGATACTTTTCTCTACTTAGTTTGTATTTCAAACATTCGTTGTGGAATAAAATTCAGATATCATTCACATGAGTTCTACTTTAAATGAATGTTAACAAATTGCACTTACATAGAATACTGCCATCCTCAATGGTAAACACCGGTGTTTCGCCTTAAGACACTTGTCCTAAGGCTCTTCAGTACCAAATTGGATAACATTATAGAAAATACACACACTTCATTCATGAATCACCAAATTCATATGCTGCGTTTATCGACCACCTAGCGATACACAATATAGGGCACTATTCTCTACACTTGCAAACACCATAGACTTTCTGCAAATCAATCATCCTAGTGCCGAAATTTCCATATTCGGTGACTTCAATGTCCACAATATCGAATGGATCAAATTTTCAAATATCAACGACGAACGAGGTCGCGAAGTTGAGGCTTTTGCAATAAGCAGCGGTCTGACTAAGATTATAAATAAGCCAACCAGGATTCCTGACCGTGATGGTCAGAATATATAATGCTAACAAGCAATCCAGAAATTTACAGTCATCGTAAGATCTCCATTGGGATCTTCTGACCACAAACTCATTTCAGTGAATTACCGATAAATGTTGGGGAACGATCTGAGCCGCCCAAAGTTTGGCATTACATATCAGCTGAATGGGAGGTTCTACAAGACCATTTCCGAATTGGCAGTGGCGCCAACATCTCAGTGCCAAAAACCGAACTAGGTTTAATAATGCTCGCAACAGCTGCAAACTTAGGATAAATGAAAGCAAATAACTTAACAATCAGAGAATTAGGGAAAAATTTCTTGCTATATCAGAAATACGCAACGGACTATGGCTGCTCATTGTGTTAAGATTAAACTCATTACACCTCGAACTTCGCTGTTTAAAAACTCTTTCATCCGGAGAACTGCGATTATGTGGAATAAACTTTCTGAGAACTTTTTTCCAAATGGATTTATTTTCCAGCGATTCAACTCCAACATGAATCGCTACTTTCGCACAGGCACCGCTCTGAGAGCGCCTTATGGTTTTCCTGTAGTGCTTGTGTTTTGTCCTTAAAAATATACGGCGGCCAAATATCTGGCTGCAAGATTGGTTGAATATCCGGTTTCCGGCTTAAGTGCTATCCATTTCATTTCTAATGAGGACATTAATGTTATAGAAAAATCAATAATGGAAATAAATGATTAGGATAGATGAAGTAAAAACAAAACTCATGCGAAGCTTTCTTTCTATACAAGACAGTTTCAATGGCGTTTCAGATTCAATCACACTGAACATCATTCATTCATCAATCATCTGATCATTTAGAAATATTTTACTGTAAATTTCTCATAATCTCAGAAGGAACAACCTTTCGCCCAAATTGAACAAAGTAGCCTAATATCTTGGAATAATTGAACTAGAAGCATTTCAAACCAAATCCAACTTTGTATTTGTACTCAAACTCCCTTTGACTGAATCTCCACTTTACTCCCTAGCTAGACCAATTATACCCCATTTTCAATATTTGAGAATAGAACGGGGTTGCATCATTTTTTATCAATTTCACACGAAAGACTACGATTGTTTATGTTCATAGTAATCACGATCGTGGGTAAAACTTTAATGCACTGAACTAAATTGTGTTACTGAATATTCGCTTACCCGATTAACCAAAATTCAATCTGAGAAGCCCAAATTTTTTGAATTCCCAAGCATTTCAAAGAACTGTCAGAGATGTCTAATATATATGATACTATACGAGTATTGTAACAACATCCCGGATAAATCCAGCCTTCCAAAGCTGAACACAGACTTGACACTTATTCCAAAACGGTAGATGATTTAATCAACGAACCATATATATAACCAAACACATTTCTTATTTCCACAAGGGGGAGTTGTTATATGTACATGAATGACTTCTGCCATTCATTCCTAAGTTGAATTACTCAAGATCAAGCTAAGTCGATATCCGGAACTATTGAGCAGTTCTAGGAGGATCCCAGATGTCTATTGTACACCTAGATGCAGTATTTTTCTTATAAGTACGTCCTGCGTGACAAATTACATTCATTCCGACAACTTTGACATAATATTTCATTATCTTCTGTAACTTCTGTCAGATTATGTAAATTTTTCTTATAATTCTGTTGCTTTACATTCTTGAAAGTAGCATATTGAAATATATGACACAAAAAATATCTTTGAGATATCTTGTACTGGATATCTTGAAGATATGTGAAAAAATATATCTTTAAGATATCCTCAATAAACGTTTGATGTAAATAGATTTGAATAAAAAAATCTATTACTATATGGAAAATTGTTTACATGAATCTCTGTGTCCTGCACCAGAGATAATTCATATTGCCCTTTTCTGCATCAGAAATACTTTATTAGAATGAGCACTATTTGAGATACGATAACTGACAATGAAACAAAATGCATAATGTGATGTTGAAGCATATAAACTGAGAATGTTTCAGTTTTCTAAGCATGAATAGGTATTTGGAAATTTTTAGCCAAAATTGGTCTATATGGACTGACCAGCCTTAGAATTTGGTTTGTCACATTAAATTTCGTGACAGACCATTTTAAACAAATAGTAACAATATTTTTTATTAACCAACACATCAGGTTTTCAACTTCAAAATTAACGAAATTCAATACAATCTCTGAACCCCTATTTTTCCCCTTGGGGAAAATTTACGCTAAACAAAGAACCTAGCTCCATATTCCAAGATACCAGGTTCAGTAGTTTTGGCTATGAGTTGATATAAGGGTGGGCAACAGCTATTTATTTTGCTTTAAAAATACAATAACTAAAAAAATATGCCAACTGCATGAATATCTTCGAGAATCGAATTATGTAAAGAAATTCTCAAAACTAACACCACCGTCACCGACTTCTGCCGTCACGCGTCTGCCGGCGTTCGGGTAGCGTTCTTGGCGATGGCGCTTCATTACTTAGACTGCCCCTCTATCTCCGCGCATCATCCCCTGTCGTCTTACAGTAGACGCGACGCGTAACACAGCGAGTAGAAAACAGTGGAAAGGAGACCTAAAAAATATCATAGGAAAACATTGGAGAGGCAGAGAATGGAAATGGAAAACTCAGAGGATGGCATCCAAGATTTCGGATGTTTCTATACAGGGTTAATGAAGATGAAGAAAAAGACATTCAAGAATACTTACATGAAAACACTAATCAAAACGTACAAGATTTTTCAGTTACTCTACTAAAAGAACAAAACATCCTTGTGGCCGCGAGGCGTGGATGTCGCAGATATGACTTCAGAACAGATGGACTTGCAGTGGGACCAGTTTCTTTTTTAGACGAGAGCAAGGAAAGACTCCAATAGAATTCTCAAGAGAAATCACCCATATTGGTAAATTTGGGGAATTCCAAAAAATTGTGGAACAATACGAAGGAGGAAACCGCTTCAGTTTCATTGTCTCATGTAGACGTGGCAAATATTATTTTATCTAAGGAATTAAAGGGGGTCGATGGGATGAGTGTATTTCATATAAATATACAATGCCCATGGAATGAAATTGAAGAAATTGATCTGTTTCTGAACAAATTCAATTTTGATTTAATATGTCTATCAAAACATTGGCAAAAAAAAACAAATCGTGAAACTATAACATCTCAGGATTCTCTTTTTTAGCAGAATTCTATAGGATACACAATAAACATGGAGGAGTAGCATGGAGGAGTTTATTTATATATGGTCGGTCGGTAGCCAAGCGGTTCGGCGTAGGTGCTTTGTTCACTCACTCGAATTGACTGCCGTCTTGGTCGGTGGTTCACGCCCTAGTCTCAATGATCGATCTTCACTTGCTATCGTCCAATCCGTGTTAGTAATCACATGTTAAAAGGTAAGACCTCGTTAATCCTTAGCTCGCACAAGTTTCAACTTCTGAGGATTGTCATTCGTAGGGGTGCTACAGCTGGTTAACGGAAAAACAGATTTTACAGAAACAGATTTCACAGATATACACGGGCAAGCCCAATTCGGATATAATAGTACAGTGCTATGTAGTACTTGATACAAATACAGTGGATTAAAAGTAAGTTATAACAATAATACAATTCCGAAGTAGGATAGCAAATAAATTATTAAGAAAAAATTTAAATGTATAACAAAATGAACTAATATATTTTTATCGACCTTTTTTTGGGTAATTGTTACCT
>WOGN01004254.1:0-14303 GCA_015342105.1 Leptinotarsa texana
TTAGAATGAAACAGGCTATCGAAAATACATTTTTAAATGGTACACTAATGATAAGACAAAAAGTTACATTGGAAATAAAATTTAGGGGTTGCGTTTTCCACCTCTTACAACCATGGGGTAAACCAAATAAATTACTGGCTATGTGTCTTTTTGGTAGTGCAAAACGTCAGTTCAATTTCAATATTGTAACTTTTTCAGTGCTTGTGAAAAAATTGTTATACAAATTTTATGTACCCCCTTTAAGGGGCTGTATCTTAACAAGGGATACCCCAATGAAGTTTCTTTATATGAAAGATCCTATCTTTTTTTCGATAAGGAATCACCTCCCTAAATGTTTTACACTTATTCAGTTACACCCTGTATATCAAAGTACCACTTGTTGAGAAACGAAGAAATTGTAATTGAAAGAATTAGGAGCTCATTGTTTTCCAGAATCATTTCGAGGCATTTGATTAGGTACTGCCACTGCAGAAGGCTGAAACTCCCTGGAGAGTCCACTAGACAGATCTTACTATAACTCCAAACGGCAAGATGTGTATCGATAATAGAAAATTCCAAATGAATGAAAGAAGAATTTGGTAATGATGAGACACTGTTAAAGTTTTAGCATACTTTAATATCTTTATACTTTTCATTGAAGTGGTTAGAGTAATTAAGGTTGATGCCAGATTCAAATTTTGAAAATATATGTTTTCTCTCGAGTAAAATTAGATTACATTAGATTGTCGGGGAGTTGTCCCATGGCCAGGTTGACACCAGATTCAAATGTCGAAAAGATATGTTTTCTCTGGAGTAGAATTAAATTAGATTAGATTGTGGGAGGGCTGGCCCACGGCCTGATTCTCAGACCTATTGTGATGCTCCTTGGTTATTAAAGCTCATCGTTAAGCTTGATCTCTTTAATGGGACTCACACTGACCTCTTCATATAGCTGGCAGCCTCTGGTTTCTCTTTCCTGCATCTTGCGTGTCTCAACTTTGCTTTCGCTCTGCATTTTTGACAGAACCTGCATGGGGTTTCTTCTATCAGACCCATGTTGCTCATACGTTTCCTGAGCCGGCCATTTCCCATTAATAGACCCACCACTACCCTTATGATTGTGGTTTAGCAGGTCTTCCGTGAATCTAGGCGATGTTTCTTTCACCTGCCTCACTTCTGGGAGCTCATTCCACCAATCCATCGATTCGGCTTGCATCCATGAATTTATGGATGTCTTTATACATGCTTTTGCTACCCCGTAAAAGGGTTCTATGTCGATCATAGCTTTGGATGCGCCTTTATGGGCTAGAACATAGGCCTCCTCATTGCCCTTGTGACCCTAATGTCCGGGTACCCAAGCTAGAATGACTCTATTTTGGGTACTCAGCTCCTTGATGATGCACAGACAGCTTTCCCCCAGTCATGAGAAGACTTCAAATGAGCTGAGCGCCTTTATTGCCGCCGGACATTTTCAAATTAAATCAAGATAAAAATTGGAAATATTCAAATTTTTGTAAATAATAGCCAATAATAGTGTAACCATTAAATAACCTTGTAATTTTTAGTTAAAATGCCTGGTCGTATTTGTGCAGTGTCAGCTTGCAAAAGCAATCAGTTGACTTTAAAGAAAAGTGGTGTTACTGATGTAACATTTCACTCTTTTACTATTGCTAAGGATGTGGTTTTCACAACTTTGCAAAAAAAATGGATTCGTCGCTGCAAAAGAGGCGATAAATTTCCTCTCAAAAATGGATTTTCTCAAATCAGAAGCCGTGGTCCAAATGAAATTGAAATTAACGCAATCTGCAGTAGCTCATTTTCATCTAGTAGTTCTGATATTTCTACTAACATTACTACAACTTCAAATACAAATATTCCAGAAATAACAGAGGACTCTTCAGAATATATTGCTGGATATTTTGCTAAAAAGCATAAAAATGTTCTACCTGGTTTGGGCGATTATAACTATAAAATAAAAGCAGAAGATCATAATTATAATATACCTTCTTGGGTCCAGCAACTTTCACTGGGAGATCTTATTAAATCGACAGATAATTGGTTAGGAAAAATTAAAAAGTGGAACAAGCTTTTCAAAAAACATCATTTGAATTGATTTAGAAAAGAGCCAGGAGTTATAAAAACTCTTTAAAAAAATTGCAAAAAGGGGAGATTTTCATTTAAATATTATTTTTGAATTTTGCAAATTGAGAATAATTATCAGAATGGAATATAATAACTCAAAGGCCAACGAAAATAGGTCACTTGAAAGAAAAAACTTAAACAATTCTTATAATAGAAAAAAAATCGAAAATCAAATAAAGTAATACATTAATCCTTTAAATTAATTTTTCTACATTTATGCAAAAAAAATTATATAAAATATATTTAGTGGATAAAGTAGTTCCTTTTCGCTCTAATGTAATATTATAATATATTAAATTGTAGATTTATCAATTTTATCATTTAAGGAACAAAGTTTAAGTTAAATTATTCTATCTAAATTTCTCATTTTCTTAATAAAAAATAAAAACCGTATCATGTATTTTCTGTCAGATAAATAAAAAAAGTTGTTACACCTATGAACAAATTTATTACTTATATATTTTTGATTATCAAGCGTTTATTATCAAAGATGGAACAAAAAGTCCAAAAAAAATGTTAAGATAATATTATTATCTAAAACAAAGTTCATTACAAAATTTTTGAGGGAGTTACAGTTTTTACGAAAATAATAAGAAACTGATGAAACATTGTACTTTCAAAAAAGGCAAAATAGCTCGCCCTATCATCCACAAAAGAAAAATGTTTACTTAGTATTAATCCATTTATATTAAGTAGGTATTCAGTACTATATAAAAATAATATTCTAATAAAGGATTTACATGAAATTTGTTTATTTTAATTCAAAAGTGCAGTACAGAATCAATCCAGAGTCACCACTGTTACGTCACGAGATCACGTGACGTGTCTAACAAAATCGCAAAAGTAAGCAATCCTGTGTGTCCATAATCATTGGCACTTCTCCAGCAGCAGCAGGAGGATGCATATCTTAATAAGGATCTTGAAGTAGTTTCGAATTGGGGTAAAAATAATCAGGTTCAAGTCAATGCCATAAAAACCCAGGCATCGGTTTTCTCCAAGAAGATGAATGTTTTCGAACCGGATATAATAATGTCAGGACAGACAACTCCACTTTCTACTTCGATAAGTTTGTTGGGGGTTAAAATGTCTTGACATAATTATGTCGCTTGAATTACAAAGGCTGCTCCCAAAAAGTTTGGAAGACTGTTCCCAACCAGAAAACTCTATACACCTCAACAACTGTTGAAGCTTCACAGAGCTCAGATCAGACCTTCTTTAGAGTATTGTTCTCATGTACGGGGCTCCGCTCCCAAACATATTATGAAGCTGCTGGATTCTCTCCAGAAAAGAACCATTCGCCTGATTGGAGACACGAATATCACGTGCAACCTTGACACCCTGGAACATACACGACAGACTGTTGCTGCTCATCGTTTTGAGGTTCAACGCAGTATACCTCAAACTTGACTGGAACTCTTTCATTTGGAGAACGGCGTTTATGCGGAATAAATTCCTTGGTAAGGTTTTTCCAAAGATTTGATCTCCAGGGATTCAAATCCAATGTGAATTGTCCTTAAAAAACTGCCCAACACTTAATTCCCGGTACCCATTATGCAGTAGTACACCCATTAGAAAATATTCATGATAGTATTCATAATTCAATAATAGCTATTACCAAATTTCCAAAGAATGAAAGATCCAGTAGCAACGAAAAAATAAAGTAATAGAAACGTCGAAATATGTAATTACATAAATACTATGATGATACATGTATTTGCGCTTTCCAGTATCAAATACTTTCAAATTTTTCGAAATTTGGCACTTGATTTTCGGATTGATGAACCAGTAAGCCAGCAAAACTCATGTTTATGTATGTAACTCAGCATAAGTATTGATAATCAGAAATGTATACATATAGCAATAGTTTTTAAGTCGATCTCTGGAAATCTAATGAATGATTCACACGTTTATATCAATATTTAGAGTTCCAAAGGATCTTTCAGACCCGCCATCTCGTACTCAAAAATTTAAAAACAGGAACTCACCTAAATATCACCTTCATCGTGCTGTAACGTTGAAAAAAAGTCTAAAAAAAGTAAAGAAGGTCACTACCTACAGCACTCCACCATAATCACAACAAACACGAATTTAAACCCGGATGTAACGGAGCGCGCGATTCTTGCTCTCGGAGATGACCACCAAGTACCCCGTTTGGCGGCGGCAACAATAGTGACGAGAGATCGATCAATGAATTCACCGGAGAAAGTGAAAGAGTTTGATGGTGGAGGTAGAGACTATTGCGAACTGTCAGTGGCAACAAAACTATGGGTTTCGATGAACATCCGCTGGTTTTAATACCCGCTCCCCCTTTCAGTGAGTGTAAGTGACGAAAAGTTGTGATTCCGTCAATTCAAACAATAATCGATTTCTATGAATGCTTATGGGAACCTTGACCGTGGAGCTGACAAAGGAGACGAAATATTTTCGTTTGAGAAGTGTTTACTGTTCAATTATGAAAATTAACCGTGATTAGCGTCATAGGATTGTAATTTTTTCACGATATTCGCGTTTGATAAGAAGTATAATACGTTAGTAATAAAACTAAACTGTCTTTTTATTCGAAACACCATAAATATTTTAGGTCCCAGTTTCCCAATACACAATAAATCCGTTTCATAATGAAAGTACCTCGATGAATATTACAAAAAATGTTTGTCGTAGAATCATGAAAATTACATTGGGAAAAATTCAGCAAAAGTAGTTTCAAAGTACTGCAGGTTGTGCAGGAAGTTAATTTGAACTTCGGCACTTTCATTGAACACTTACACCTGCGCTGAAAAGTCCGGGACCACAATTGGCTTTAATCATCAATGTACTTTTCATCAAAAGCCACATATTCGTCCTCAATCTCAGCAATAACCTTTCGAAGGAGTGAATTGATGAATCCATGTTTCATCCATTCTCACATATTGACGCAAAAATTCCGGGTTTTCATGTTCGAACATGGCCAAACACTGCTCAAAATCATCAAAAAGTTCTTGTTTTTGATCAGTGAGCTCATCGCAACACCCACTTTGAACAGAGCTTTCTTATTATCAAATTATCATGCAGATCATGCATCTTGTTGATATCTTTATAGTATCGACTAACTCACTCAACTTCACTTTTCGATCATTCAAAATGATTTTGAATTATACAAAAGACACTTCTTCGAATCCAGTTAGTACTCCAAATATTCGTGTAAATGAATCAGATATCATTCACAATATTTCTTCACAATGTAGTATACGAAAGAGGTGAAAATTTCACCTACATAGAACACTGTCATCCCCAATAGCGGACCTCGATGTTTCGGAATAAGACGCTTGCCTCATTCATTAATTTTTTCTCTCGTGTATTTCAATGAGCATATGAAAGTAGTTGTTTCAAGGTTTTTTTTCAGTTTGTGTCTGAAAGTTACTTCTCTTTGTGGTCTACAGATTTTTGCAAATCGTTTATTTTGAAAATAGTTTTAATTTTCCTTTCTCTGGAAATTTCCCACATGTTTGTATAAAGAGAAGTGAAAAGCCATAATCTTTCTTTCTCAAAAATCAATCTATTTCATAAATATACTCCTTTCAGTTCAAAATCAATGTTGTTTTATATTTAGTAAATATTCATTTGTTGTTGATTTTTAACATTGTATAACAGTGCAAGAACATCGACGTAGCTCGACGAAGCTAATTATCAAACTTTTTCATTCAGAACCACAAACTCGGTTCAATTTACCTTCACTAATTTCTTCAAACGCATCTTCGACTACCGGTATTGCGTTATCATAATAAATCATGGCGAATATCAGTCATTGTCTGCGTCGTAATTTGTTCTCAATTCAAATACAAAGCCAATAGAACAGAAGCTCGGGCTTATTATATCTGTGTGGTTTGGATTTTCTTTCTTTAAAATGAAAACCACTGACGGTAAATTCTTTGTTATTACTCGAACTACTCTATTTCTGGAAAGGGGTACAGGGATATTCAATAAGAATAATATAAACCTCGCAAGTCAATACTTGTGCAAGCTTAGGATTATAATAATAATAATAATAATAATAATAAGCAGGGATGGCCACTAACACCCTTGGCCTTTGGTGAGTTGCGAGGTCACTTACCCGAGCAACTGGTGCAAAACTGGACCGGCAGCCCAGGCGCACCCGGGAATGAGAACTCTATTCACGGGGCTAACCACCCGGTGGACCCAACACTTGGTTCCCAATAATCAAAGATGAGGTCCCCACAATCGACCCGCTTGGAGGGGTCAGAGGCAAGGTGGTGGGGCCCATAACGATGATTTGCCTACCGACGACAACCCTGGCAATGACAACGGACGCTTTGAGTGGACGCATGAGCTGAGAGATAGCCTTATGCATTGCTACGAGAGTAGTGAGCCCGTGCGAAAAGGATATATGGCGAGATTGCACGCTCTGCGGTGTGAAACACATCCGTAGCATGCCGCCTTTTCCGCCCAAAATCTTAGGGATTACGTATCCTGTCTTCGGCGGCAGGACTATATAGCTCCTCCCCAGCCTGCTAGCGAAGTGGTAGAAGTGACAGTTCTGCTAACCGCTGGCACGGCTGGAGAGGAGACTAGCATCATACCACCAATGGAAACGACAATCAGAACACGCAGGGCACTCCACAGGATTAGGCCCCTGAAACCACAAGAAGTGGCTCTTTTGAATGCGGAGGTTTATAGTGTTCTAACAGAAGAGGCTGACATCTGGCAAATCAACACCACCGTGTATAACGTCGTTCAATCGCTTTCTGAATCGGAAGGACGAAATCCACGTGTTGTGGATAATCTGCCACCGCTGATCTGGTGGAATTCTTCTGAAAGGATATTTATGAACATCCGCAGTCACTCAACTCAGACACTCCAGCCCTAGCGCAGTTCGAAGCTTTCAACAGAGAGCTTCGACAGCCTGACCTCAAAACGTACTACCCAATCCCATAACCCCGGATGACATTCGAAGAGCCCATGTGGGTTCCAAGAACTTTGCTGCTCCAGGCCCGGATGGGCTGAACACTTGTTGGTAGAAAACACTACCAAGTACCCACCGCCATCTGGCCAGAGTTTTTAAGTCGTGGTTGGACGGAGAGCAGCCGATTCCGGATGGGTGATTCCCTCAGTCCCCTTCTCTTCTGCATCTCACTATTGCCATTATACTCGATGGTATAACTGTGGCACCGCCGAGAACCGGAGACCAGGAATTGGAGCATTTCTCTTTAGGGCAACTGCCCTTACTTCTGCGGAAACACAAGGATAAGCCAATGCATGGGGTCTTCTTCAATAACATTGGAGAACTTAGCTTATCAAAGCGTCTTATCTTTCGCTTTTCTCAGGAAACTGAGGGGTTCATGATGGTGTCTTCAACACCTTAGTCTACCGCAGTCGCATGATGGGTATAGATGTATGTACAAAGTCCGCGAAATTTCAACATCAACGTTATTTTTTGAATAGATCTCATATGCACCAACCGAAATCTCAGTGGCCTCTAAGAAGGCCTGTTAGACATCATAGTTCATCCCTTCTGTAGTCCAAAAACTATTCGGAATCAATCCTGAAAGATCCTGCAAGAGGTCCATACATCTTTTTGCCATCCAGGCGTTCAATATTTGTTTGGCAAAGCCTAAAGCGATGACAGATTTTGGTGATGAAGCTACTTGCAGCACCCTTCTTTGCAAGGGAGTCAGCAGCCTCATTGCCTTCCAAGCCAGTATGGCCAGGAATCTAGACAAGAAACAGTCTGTTAAGTCTTCCTATTGAGGAGAGTCTTTTTCTGGCAATTTGCTACCAATTCAGATGTGGCTCAGTAGAAGCTAAGAGCTTCCTAAGCCGCTTGACTGTCCGAGAATATTTTTATTCACTTATGTGTGAGAGTGGATTCTTCTAGACCTACCATATATGCGCTATGGTGAGTGAATATTATGATTAGTAACATAATATGTGCATCATTGTCTAGTTTTCTTTGCTATTCGAGACCAAGCTTCGTCAATCGAGATAAGAATCTATGAATGAAGCATAATTCAATTTTGACTTTGAAATAATTCAGTTCGGGTGTCGCAGAGATGCCACTGGTATGGATGAAAAAATATTGTACAGCGGAAATTGCCTCCTGATACATAGAGAATGTGTACTCAACTCGCACAAGTTTCAACTTCAGAAGGTTGTTGTTACT
Source organism: Leptinotarsa texana (assembly GCA_015342105.1). Classification (NCBI taxonomy): domain Eukaryota; kingdom Metazoa; phylum Arthropoda; class Insecta; order Coleoptera; family Chrysomelidae; genus Leptinotarsa; species Leptinotarsa texana. Next base: position 8,279 of record WOGN01004254.1, read on the forward strand.
GAGGAGAAGGCGACTGGTGGAAGACAAAAAATAATTCAACCTTTTGTCCATACCCTGTATATCGTCTTTATTACGAACGCCACAACGCATCACTCAACTGAAGCTAACTGAAACCACGCCTCTCGTATGATAAGCAAGAGCATCGAATGTAAACGAAACCTTCACCGAATTTTCATATATTCGACATCCATTACACACCATAAAATCACCCATGAAATGAATTCGACGGTCCTCCATCCTCTCCACGGCCCGTTTCTTCTCCAGAACGATATTCTTCGTCTAAAAATTCCCCCGCCACTCGATTTACAGCCACGGAAAAAGGGTCAGATGCATTTTCCGTCCTATAAATTGGACTTCTTGTTAGAATTTAGATTCAGAAGGCCCCGCCTATAGCTTGTTTTCCGTTTCTTGGAGTGTCTTGCAGACGAGTGTAACGAAAATCATAAGGAAGACTTCTGCTTTTACAGTTAGTTCAAGTGAAAGTTGGGTCGAGAGATTTAACTGGTATTTAATGTGAGTTGAAGAGATACTTGTACGACAATGAAGGAGATTTACATAATTGTTCGCGAGTTGCCTCTTCATGAAGTTTATGAGAGTAAATATAGCTGAATTGTGTTTGAACTGGCAGATTTTGGGGAGAATACAGAGGCTCAGTCGGTTGATATGAAACTTTTCAATATTTGGGAATGGATGAGTATAGTATTCGTTGTGTGACCCACATTGAGTCTCACAAATGTCACAATTTCCAAAATTAAAACTCACAACGGGAGTTTTTTTACAGAATTAAAGATTTTCATTTTATTTGGCAATTCTTAGAAAACATAAATTTCAACTCGACAACCGAGTTTTAATCTCCCACCTCACCCAATCGAAACTTTTCCATCTGAAAACTTCAAACTACACCGCAAATATCTCGTGGAAGAATAAAAATTTTAAACAATTTGTCGAGAGTTATAAAATTCGGTGTAAGCAGCTTATTTCTTGATTGAAAAGGGAGCTTTTCAAGTTCTCCATTGAAAATAATAGATGGCAAGTTTGAGGAAACATTTTACGAAGTTGTGATAATCGATGAACGATACTTAACCACTATTTCGAAGAGTTTTGATCCTTCTCCAAGAAATTAAGAACTTTCGTTGAGGAGTGTTTGCTATATATTAATATGGCTTCGCAGAAAATTGATTTTCATAAGAGCTGAAAAGTATGTAATGTATACAACAAAAGGACAAAACATCTCGTTTTCTTTGACAGTAAAAAATACTCTGCAAGCAGCTCGCATATTTGTGTCCAAAAGTGTGGATAGAATAGATTAGAACAGTGGTTCCTAACCTACCCCTGTGAACAACTATGGGAATTAAGTTTACTCCTAGCTAATTTAAAATATTTCAACCACACAAATTCGAACAAAACTATCTTTATTAGGTAAGAAATTGCACTAGTAGTACTAGTAACTAGTAATATATAAATCTCAGACTCAACTAGTGTGAAGGTTCATATTGCTTTGCATTGGCAAGCTTAACAATGCTCCACATTCAGACGGTTTTTGGCCTTTGTTTTCAATATAACAAGGGGCGAGAAAACAGTTTTACATCTGTGAGTTGTAGCAAATGGAATCAAAATTTTTAGAGCTCTGTCAGCTATAATCGGATATTCTGCAGCTGATTTGCATCAAAATGTGCCGAGTTCATTGTTTTGAAAATCAAATTTCAATGAGTTATCCTCCCGTAGTCCAAGAAATTCTACTTCTGCTGACATATCTTCGTCCTTGAAAATATTGACGCAAGTAGAAAATGGTCTTCAAATCCAAGAGTAGGACTCACTACTATCCATGTTCGGTAAATGTTGCTTCAGTGAGTCTATTAGAGTAGTTGAATGTTGAACCAAGGAATTTTCAAAGGTGATTTTGTCTTGTTTAGTATTTAGTATTGACACATCGCCAGCTTGGACTTTACATTGGTAAAGTTCCAATTTACGCATAAAACTTGCGATTTTATCCTGCAACGTCAAAACGTTTCTTTTATTTCCTTGCAGTGAAATATTCAGAATTTTAATTTCACAGAAAAAATCAGCAAGGTACGCCATCTCTGCTACAAATGTTTGGTCTTTAATTTTTGCACAATATTCGGTTTCTTTTTGTGTTCTCTAAATTTCAAAAAACCATCCAATTTCTTCTCGTAGTTCGTAAACCCCAGAACTTTCCCTCTTAATAACCAACGTACCTCTGTATAGTACAACTTCATCGCACAAAATTTTGAATAATCTTGAGTTCGTAGCGCTGCCTCGAATGTGATTAACAATTTTTACTATGTTACTTAACGTTTGTAGCAATTCTGGTGGAAGCGTCCTCACATCCAAAGCGTAACGTAATGATAGCCGAAAATTTGAGAAGTAACTTGTTTCACGAGTGTTTGAAATTCAGAACGGATGCCCATCATGGAAAGCGTCCCATCTGTACAAACACCAACCAGCTTCAACTAGTCCAGGCCATTTTCCTCAATAAACTTTTTCAGCGTTTGAAATACGTCTTCGCTGCGAGTAGTAATGGGCAAAAACTTGCAGAACAAATATTCCTCCTTTACATCATCATCTTTATTGTATCGTGTAAACACCAATATATGTGAATACGAAGCAACATCTGTGGACTCGTCCTACTGCAGCGCAATCATAGGACTTTCCTTCATTTCTGCAATAACGATTGCTAGAATATCGGCACTCATTTCACAAATGCCACTTTGAACAGTAGTATTTGAGAGTGAGATTTGTTTAATCTCAGCTACATATTGCTCACCAATAACAAGTGATACTGCATCACACAAACAAGGTTTGATGAGGTCCTCTCTTATAGTGTGTAGTTTTTATTAAGTGCAATGCGATAAGCAATTTTGTATGAAGTTTGAAAACACGATTCATTTGCTTTCTGCATATTACCTGTAGAATCAAATCATGAAGACTTCAGAACCTTCCTCTTTTTCTTGAAAACAATCTAATTTTTTATCTGCGAACTCCTTGTGAACTTTCTCAAAATGTGCTTTCAATTTGTTCGGTTTCATGCTTTCTGGATTAAGCACGTTATTGCATAAAACACACTGAGGATTTTCAATATTCTTGTCCAAGATACTTGTGAAACCCCATTGTAGATATGCTTCTGTATAAGTGCGCTTTTTGCCAGATGAAGTAGGAGCCATGCCAAAAATACCTGTAGGTACCTAAAACAAAAGTCAACAAATACATGTATACGTAACGTAAACAATTCACTCGTGACAATATTAAGAAATGCTTTTTTATGCCAACCCTGTTACCCCCCTAGAATTGCCGTTTTACCCCTGCGGGGGTAATTACCACCAGGTTAGGAAACACTGGATTAGAATGATATCGGAGCTGGCATGCGGCCTGTTCCACCTATTCTGATGTTTCTCTCTTCATCTAGCTTGATCTCTCCAGTGAGACTCCAAAGCCTGACATTTGGTCATCCTTATAGCATTCTTATAGCTTGTATTTCATAGCACTACACGTTATTTGTGATAAAAGAGCTGTCATGCATCCTGTTTCACTGCCACTTTTATGAGATTCCAAAGCCTCAATATTGGCTCCTTCATGTAGCTTATAGCCTCGGATTTCCCGTTTCTAGCCTTGCTGATGCTTCGCATCATAAAGCTATACAGGTGTCATGTAGAAGAAGAGTTGGCATGTGGCCTGTTTCACTGCCCCCTTCAATGAGACTCCAAAGCGTTGATATTGGTTCCTGATTCCTCATTCCTCAGCTTAGCTAATGCTCCCCATTCACAAAGCTTTCTACGTGCTACGTGATAGAAGCAACCTGTTTGACTGCGACATTTTCAGATCTACCGTGATCCTCCTTAGTTATCAGAGCTCTCTATATCTAGCTTGATCTATTCAATGAGACCCCGAAGCCTTGATATTGGCTTCCTTTTATAGCTCATAGCCCCTGATTTTCCACTCTTGCATTTCCCATGCCTCAGCTTGCTAACGCTTCGCCCTAACACAGCACTACAAATGATATGTGTAAAAAGAGCTGGCATATCACCTGTGGTTATAAGAACTCTTCGTCTAGCTTGATCTCCTTAATGAGACACAAAAGCCTTGATATTGACTTCTTGAAATGGCTTATACCCCCTGCTTTCTCATTCCTTGGTCTTGTTGACGCTTCACATCCACAAAATTCTATACTTGCTATGTAATAGGTGAGCTGACATTTTTGCTGATTTATCGTGATAATCCTTGGTTATCAGAACTCCAAAGTATGGATATTTGCCTGTTCATGTAGCTTATAGCCCCTGGTTCCTTACTCCTGCATCTCCCATGCCTTAGCCTTGCTGAAGCTTCGCATAGAGATGCTATGTGACAGGAGAGCTGGCCTAGTCTACTGTCACCTTTGCAGATCCATCGTTAGTTGACCTACCATTACCCTAACAACCTTGTGGTTGTGGTTTAGCGGGTTATTCACCAAACAAAGGTATGACCCGAACTTATTGGGTTGTGAAATAGTTGAGAGTCAAACAGCTTCACTTACGTAACCTAGGTTCTCGATAGCAATGGTGCCATATCTTAATATTTCGTTTGAAAACGTTTTCGTTTAGTTTACAATTATTTTTCGAGAATTTTTCATAGAAACGAGATATCAACCGTAAAGATAATTGTGGGACACACTGTGTATTATGAAATATAACGATTTCAAATGGAGTTTGCCATCCTCCGAAGTTGATGTGTACTATATTATTCGAAGGTTATTCCAACGATTATATTTTGTTTTTCCAGGTCTCTCTCTAAGATCTAAGGAAATGTTCAGTGTGTACGGTATTTTTCATTGACTAGAATCATTCAGAATACTTGATCTCAATGAACCATGGATTTTCATTGAGAATCGCCCAATCTGAGTCACGTTTGAAGGTAAGACCACGTCAACCCTTAGCTCGCACATTAGTTGACTTCTGAGGGTTGTCGTGCATATGGAATGACAGTTGATTGAGGGAAAAACAGACTTTAGTAGATGAGAGACAATTATTTTTGCCAAGAGCAATAATGGAACAGTTCAAATTCAATAAGCATGATTAACAATATGCTATTTCGCTAGAACAAGCGATGTCGATGGGCTCGGTTTTCGCGAGAAGCGAAAATAAAGAGATGATTTAGTGTCGCGGAATGCAGGAGAGCAATTAGTGTAAAATTTCAGGCATTCTGCCAATAGCTTATCAGTCTTTGTTCTCTCTGCCCATCAAAACCAATTAAACGTCGAACATATCTTCGGAAGAGCACGTCAGTGTGGATTAATCGTCGCGCATTTTACTTTATTGCTATTGCTCGAAATTGGATTTTAAATGATGTTTTCGAAACAGATGTCAAACACTCGAATCCAGTTTGAGCGTTCTGAATATTAAATGCCGGGGAAAAATTTTAATTGATAGGGCGGTTTCGACTGAAACATGCCTTTTTGGATGAAAAGTGTATCATTGCAAAACAAATTAAACGCTTTCCGGTACTGACCGTCCCACTCAGTGACTGATCGACTGACTGACCTACTGACTCAAGGATTCAATGACTTACGCACTGACTGACCGACAACGTCGTTGAATGACCCACTGGCTGACTCACTGACTCACTGATTTAGTGACTGACTCACTGACTGATTCACTGACTGATTCACTGACTAACTGTCTAACTTAGTAAATGTTTGACTGACTCACCTACTCACTGACTCACCGAAAATATTACTCACTGAATCATCGACTCACTGAATCATCGACTCACTGACTAAATCTCTCGCTCATCGACTGACGCTCTGTCTGACAGATTCTCTGGCTAGCTGACTCACTGACTGACTCACCTACTGATCGGTTCAGTCATTGAATGCTTCACAGATTAACGAACTGACTGACGCACTCAATGACTGTCTGACTCACCCATTGACGGACTATCTCACTCACTAACTGACTAACTCAGTGAATAGCTGACCCACCTCATCCACGCACTTACTAACCCACTGACTGACTGACTGACTGACTGACTCACT
>WOGN01004255.1:0-14303 GCA_015342105.1 Leptinotarsa texana
GTACTACAAAAAATCTGATTAGTCTGAAAAGTGTCCCCCTTCAATTAGAAATCGACGTGTTCCAGGTTTTTTTAAAACTCTTACTTTTTATATTCAAAAACGGCTCTGTTAAGTTTTCGTTGTTACACACTGTACATCAAGTATTAAATATGTAGATTTAAGTTTGTATAGGCACGCCTGAATAAGCTTTTGTATAGCGAAACACATATTCAAGTTTTGTAAAATTGTTTAGGGAAAACCTCACAATGAAGTGTTTCTTAGAGTTATCAATGAATTTTTTCGTGAAAACCGAACGTACTTCTCACCTTCATATGAATATATCCAATGGGTACAGTACATCGGGATACAATTTATCCTACTAATATGTTCCCACCGGCAGTAGAATAAATGAGAAAACCATCGGCAAATGAATAAATAAAATCTCCAAAGAATCCAAAAGTATACGGTAGCAACAAGGTAGGTTAGTAAATTACCCATAAAAACCGCTACGTAATGACGGGCTTGCTCAATGCTATGCCTTCTGCTCGGTAAATAAGCGCTCAATCGGTAATAGAATCCTGCTCCTGATCTGTTATAATCACAGCCGACTCAGATCACGGACACTGAAATCCAATTTACGAAAGTGTTCACAAATTACCTGTGATATATTCAATTGGTTCGAGCCGTTCTCAGTTTTTTGTCGGTCGGCTTTTTCTCAGCTTGGTTTAATTATTTTTTTTGTTGGATTACTAGATATTTGTATTGAATGAGATGGGAACAGGTCGCTGGAGATGAAGAACGTTAATAGATGAATGAAAATTATTCGAAAGCATAAAATAAATGGTGTACTATTCAGTAATATTGAAACGGTACGATGCGTATAAAGATCATTTTGAGTTTTTTATGTGGCAGGAAATCACAATTGTTTTCAAGAAATGTAATGAAATGAACAAGAATTGTTAATTTTTTCCCAGAGTTGTCGGAATATGGTAGATTTCCGGTCAACATTGTATTGGAAAAATATTGGTCAAACCATGGTTTTGTAAGATGTCTGAATATATCAAAATAGCACCGATTACGTTCGTAATTGAATGGTTATAGAAACGACTCATAAATTAAGTAAGTATACAGAGTGTTTCTCAATGATATGTGAATATTCAAGGGTTCGAATTGTAATGAAAAAATAATGATAGCCATTTATTATTTCCGCAACCATTTGGAATATTTCAGTGATATTTCGTAAACAGTGACAGTGATAGTTGATAAAACTTTGTATTTTTCAAATGAAAAATAATTTTCAACCCCAACAGTGACGTACGTACGGAAATTGACTTCGATATTCTTCATTTAAAAAAATTATACCTACGCCTATGTATTTTTCTTCAATGAAATTCATTTCTGAACTCTTCGATCAATTTAGGATAAAGAGTTATTTTTAACACGCTTTTATTAGCTTCACCCTGTATGTATGGATGTATCTTTGATTGGGATCTGTATCTGACAGAATTATCGACAGTATTGCTTGATCTATTCGCGGGCAGATGGCGCTGTACGTAACCTCCTTGGTATAATTCGAACTCACTTTACGTGTATTTGTTCATTCGAAAAAAAGTATTCTTTTATTAAAAGCGCGCCAGCTCTCTTATTTGTAACCCGCGTTTGCGCGCCTGCTGCCTTCCTTGAGCTTGGTAGCTGATTTTCAGACTCCCTCTCCGGAATCGGAAAATATCAATAGTAATTTTTTTGTAAACAAAATATGACTGATTGATCCCAAATTTTAGATAAAATGAATATAGTACAAAAAAAACTAAAAAACACGCTTTTTCAGAACATCGAACTAAAAAGTTAAAAATATTTTGGAAAAATAAGCATTAAACAATAACGAACGAAAAATACTAGTATTATTGTGAAAAAAGCGTGGGCCCTTTATGCCATATTTTTTGTATATCAACCGCCCGTCGCTTTTTTCACAGTAATACTAGTATTTTTCGTTCGTTGTTGTTTTAAGCTCATTTCAAAAAATATTTTCAATTTTTCAGTTCGACGTTCTTTAAAAGCGTGTTTTTCAGTTTTTTTAAACTATATTTATTTCCTACTATACGTCTTTTTCAGTGCCGTTTTTTTAGTGAGATAGTTCATTGCATTGCTTTGTATTGAATTTGAAGTAACTTTAGGTTTTGAAGTGACGTCAAATTGAATACAATGAACGTGAAGTGGACTCAATGAAGTTGCCCATTTGTCGATACAGAAAAAATTCCCTAATTCAAAAGTGTATGTTGGTTTGCAGACCCCTGATTTGTTATCCTTGTCCATTATTTGACTTATTTATATGCCGAACCAAGGAGTTACTAGTCTTATATGTTAATGTTATCTTTTGTTAGAAGTATTGTTTATCTGAAGATTTTTCTGTATATGTGAGTGTTTCATAAGTGTTATTTTCAATGTGGAGCTATACTCGGTTGATAGTTTGTTTGAAAAGTTTTTTGTCAAGAATGTAATGAATCATGTTCGGGTTGAAGTTGTTTACTCCAATTTGAGATTCAATCAAATAAGCGAATGAATATCATTACTTTATACTGTTTTTTTTGGGTTTATAACCTTTCACAATCTGAAAAAATAAAAGCTATATTAATGAAGAATCTGCTGAAATGTAGTAGAGGACAAACTGAAAAAATCATCCCAAAAAGTTGATGCGTTGATGCGACAGTAACTTGTCGTATTCATAAATTTTGTCTTCAATTGGAAAAAAATAATTGAAAAAATTGTATTGAATTTAGCTTTCTTAGTGGTTAACTTTCCGGAAAACAATCCTTTGTCGTTTTCGAAACCTGTATTCACTGTACAAATCTTGCCTCAAACTGTGATAGTTCTAATTCAGTTCAGTTGAAGTTCATATTTAACTGAACTGAATTTTCAAAAATCATCCAGTATGTGTGTTCATGTAGTGTAAACTGTTCCATTCTTTTAACTCGTGTCAAAAGAAATTAGAACCATCACAATCTGAGGCGAGACTTTTATAGCAAATACAGGTTTCCATAACGGAAAAGGATTGTTTTCCGAAACGTTGAGAAAGCTTATTATCAATATTTAATTTTTTCAATTGATTTTTTTCAACTGTAAGCAAAATTCATGAATACGACAACCTACTGACTAATTGGACCTTTATAGTAGTTTATATTACGTAGTAATTTTTCTATTGATTCAGCTTTTATTTTTTCAAATTGTGGAAGGTTATGAACCCAAAAAAACAGTATAAAATATTGAGTCCTTCACAAAAACATTTCTTTTAAAGAAAAGAATGTCATTACGTTCTGTCATCGATGACATGAGTAGATTCAACTCATTTGTGACATTAACTCGTAATTTTTATGAATGATTCGAGTGATTCACCTTATAATGATATGTAGATTTGGAGCTGAAGAGGCAATTAGACAAGTGTTTTTTTCCGAAACATTGTTTCGGTGAGAATGGGAGTGTGCCATATAAGTGAAATTTTACCTCTTTCATTTACATTTCTTGTAGCAATTCTGTCAATGATATCTGATTCAAATCCAGTGTGTTTGGAATACACACTGAATGAAGAAAAGAGTTTAAATTGAGAAATCATGTTTGTTGTTGATTTTTAGTAATTATTGGGTGTGAAAAGTTTATCAAAGGATTGGTTTGAGGTTTTTTTGTGAATTATATGTTTCCGTTAATTGTCTTGGTTCCCAGTTAATGATCTTAAGATATATATGAAAAACTGAAGCTCTTTTTTTCTATAAACATTCACAAAAATAGTCGTGAAAATAATAATAACCAGAATAATTGTAATATAGAAATATTTATCGAAAAATGTTCATTATAAAAAAGACATTTGTTTGTCTTTGGTTATCAATTATTCAATACTAAGTATTAGAGATGAATAGAAGTGAATTTTAATTAGTCACATTTAAATCAGATAATGAGATATTATTACAAACCCACACAATACCAGGGATTGATTTGATGAACCTCATTCGACCACATCCATTACCTGAGCTAATAAAAAATAGTCCTAACTAATAGGCCTGAGAACTCCTCATTTCACAATGGTATGAAGATGTATAACTATCTCCCGAGTAACACTAAAGAAATAAATATTGATACCAATCAATACAGAAAAATTATTAAAGAAATTTTGAGTAGTAGAGCCTATTACAGTTTGACTGAGTTCTATACCAATCATTTTCAACTTAGCATGTTTTATGTGTATGTATGTTTCAACTATTGTTTGTGGTTTTTTATTCAGGGTTTTTATACTTTAGTTTACATTATATTTTATCTATATTTTTATATTCATAGGACATTCACTAACTTTGTCAACAAGACTTCTTCTTTGGACAATAAAGTATATATAATAATAATAATAATAATAAATGTTAGTCTTCATCATATATGATGTCGATAACCTGGTAATGAATACTATGACAAATTATCAGTTTCACGGGAATATTGAAACAATGAAAACGACCTACAACATTCGTCAAATGGTTCTGAAGTCGATTTTTTCGACTGAAAATCATTTCATTTTTTGATCGTTGCAATACTCTATTTTGGATAATCAATCAGGGATAGATTCTCCTTCATATAGGTTTAGAAATGTGGTTTTTGACTTGTGGGTTATGATTTATTTTCAGGAATTTCGATTTTCGGAGTTTCCTTCTTTTGTGACTGAGTTTTCGTCGTCTAGTGTTTGCATACATGCTTATAGTTTTGAACTTTAATTCATATTCAAAATTAATTATTACATCTTCAATATAATCGATTTCGTTGCCAGTTCATTCATTTGGTAGCAGCTTTCGTCAATGTTCTTGTTCTTTGTTTTGTGGTTCCATTACGGTTATTCTGGAAACTTACTTCAGGCATAATCTTTTTAAAGATATTTCCTATTGAAAAGTAGTATTCCGACAGTTCGAAGTGAATGTAAATAATGTATACGAAATCCTTTGATTTCAATAAATAATTGCACTTAGCCATTCAACGAACAAATACGTAGGGATAAACAGCAGAACAACGCACATGTCGCGACATTATAGAACATATGTTTCAATAACGAGAAATGTTCATTCTGGTCGATTCTTTGAATAAATAACCTATATACAGAAATACAAAAGGATACAAATTTCTCAGAATTCCATCCTTATGGACTCGATGGTTAAAGGATACTTTGTTCTTACACCCTAAAGCAAAAATATATTTTTTAAATTGCTACAATTTTCCACACGCAAGCCATTTCATATTTGTCACGATTTGGAGTAATTTTTTCCGATACTTTCATTGTAATTCCCTTTCGATAGAAGACCTCATGAGTTTATTTTGTTTGTATACTCGAAAGGTATTTCGACTGTAAAAAATTGTACATTCACCAGAGAAAGCTTCTATACTAATGACCAATAATTTTGAATACACGGGGTGTTCAGAATTAAGTCGGCACCATCGCCAACTCTGTTATTATTGTTGCTACGAATTCGGTTAAATGGGCAAACTAATAGCGTTTTTAATGGCCTCCTCGATTCCGAAAACGAAAAAAAAATATGGTCGCGGTTTCCAAATATTCCATGAAAGGATTTTTTTTATGGAACACCCTATATTCTATCAAGCATTTCGATTCGTAAAAACATTCTCAACAACACAGCTCATATCATATCTTTTCCTAAAGTTGAAAATGAGTGACTTATTTATTTATTTCATTACTACAAAAAATCCTTTGCTTCCTAATTTGGTTCTTATACGAATGACCATATTTTGTTACCAACAGCAAAAAAAATTGTGCTGGCATTTGAATTCTTGAACTCACTTGACACCACTGAGCTATTTGGTATTAATTTACAATACGATGATTTCCATCTCAAAGCCATTCCACTAGCCCTATTTATTTTGTGAATCAAAATATGTCTGTATATGATAACATTGAAACAGTTTGATTCAATAAAACAAAATTATTATGAGTAATCAAGTTGCACTGAAACTTTATTACAATGTCATAGATTGTTGTAATTATCAACTACTATTCGAATATTTTCCAAATGCCGTTTTCCCATCAAGACAAATATGATATGTTGGTTTGCCAAAAAAAATAGCGTAAAGCACTCCAACACTACAGCAATTCGTTCCCCGATCGTGAATTACCTAATCGGCGTTCTATGCTGTGCTTCATCGTCGATTCAGGAACAATGAAAAAGTTTAGCTTATTTTGAGGTAAATCCAAATAATTCCATCAGAGATTTATCTAGAGAAATAGCTGTTCCACTGAAATTCTGAACAAACATGAGATTTCTCCTTGTAAGTTACCAGTGCAAATAATAGATCCTGGTAACCCTGAGCGACGATTGGGGTTTCATCCTCATAGAAAAAGTTCCTTTTGCTAGCTGAAATTTTTATATGCCGACTCAAGGAGTTGTTAGTCTTATATGTTAATGTTCTCTTTTGTTAGAAGTATTCTTTATCCGAAGATTTTTCTGTATATGTAAGTGTTTTGTAGGTGTTATTTTCAACGTGGAAGTAAACTTGGTTGATAGATTGAAAAGTTTTTTGTCAAGAATGTAATGAATCATGTTCGGGTTGAAGTTGTTGTTTACTGCAATTTGAGATTCAATCAAATAAGCAAATGAATATCATTACTTCATACTGGTTTTTTGGGTTTATAACCTTTCACAATCTGAAAAAATAAAAGCTAAATCAATGAAGAATCTGCTGAAATGTAGTAGAGGGCAAACTGAAAAAATCACCCCAAAAAGTCGATGCGTTGATGCGACAGTAACTTGTCCTATTCATAAATTTTTTCTTCAATTGGAAAAAATGAATTGAAAAAAGTAGCATTGAAACTTTATTGAAATACTATCTGTCAAATATTCTGAAGTATATCATGACAATGTCATAGATTATTGTAACTATCAACTACTGTTTGAATATTTTCCAAATGCCGTTTTCCCATTAAGAAAAATATAATATGTTGATTTGCCAAAAAAATAGCGTAAAGCACTCCAACACTACAGCAATTCGTTCCCCGATTGTGAATTACCTAATCGGCGGTCTATGCTGTGCTTCATCGTCGATTCAGGAACAATGAAAAAGTTTAGCCTACTTTGAGGTAAATCCAAATAATTCCATCAGAGATTTATCTAGAGAAATAGCTGTTCAACCGGAATTCTGAAGGAACATGAGATTTCTCCTTATAAGTTACCAGTGCCAATACTAGAACCTGGTGACCCTGAGCGACGATTGGGGTTTCATCCTCACAGAAAAAGTTCCTTTTGCTACCTGAAATATTTATAGACAACCTAGAGAATAAAATTAACAATTTCTCATACTGATACAAATACACATATGATATCTTAGTCTGCTTCACTGGCACAGGAGGGATTCAATTCACCAACGGACGTGATTACCTCAATAATTTCTCACTGAATTTGTATCTGTACATATCTGCATAAAATAGCGGCATTTGACAATTCATTTCACAGACTATCAAATATTATTCCACTGTCTTATATTATTATCTTTATTTTTTTTTTCGAAAAAATTTATATTGGTCCAATGAGAAAACTTTTTCCAAAGAATAAAAGATAATGGAAGCAAATGTGCTTTAAATTTTTTATGTTTGTGATTAGATTAATATTGCAAGTAGGTACAATTTAGTAAGTATTGAACACGCATGAAAAGGCTCACAAAATATTCTTACTTAAATATGTTGTTATTGCTTTTGCCTTATTTTCGAGAGGATATACAAGATTTGAACTTACTTGTTTTGGATCGGGGTTCCCTGGGGCCATCAACAGTAACTTTAATAGCCTTATTGTACGTTGCTACTTGTGGAGGCATGGTCGATACTGTGATGGTAATTGAGAAAGACTTTCCTGAAATTGAAATAAACAAATTATATTATGTTGAATTCAAGGCATGAAATTATGCATTTTACAGTGAATGTTCCTACACCCTCTATAGGGAAAAATAACACAACTCAGAGGTTTTTCATTTCCTATCCAACAAATGCAGTGATTTTTGAAAACATTACAAAAATAATACTCTTTTTATCTGTCGAAATTCAAAATTGAAAATTTGAACGATATTCGAATGTACTCGTATGCATATTCGAATGAAGCTTTCAATAAAAAAAACAATATCTACTATATGACGAATTTTTTGATTTTTTGTCGTTTGAATATTCAATGTCAAATGAATGAAAATTATCTTCGCTTAGTGCCGTTTGATTTTCATGAACGAACCGCTACGAGTATTAATTTAACTTAGCTTAGCCAGTCTCAGTGTTGCCAACGGAAAATCTTGAAGAAAAACTATAACTGTTTGAAAATTATAGAATTCAGACATTTTATGGGTAGAGATAATCAAAAATTAGAAGACACCTTATGAAAGGTGAAATATTCATTGAAATGATATATATGATTGAATACAGAACATTCATCTTTATTATACCTACGTGGCATTTTGGTATACTCAACTCCTAACTAAGTATATGAGTCTCACAACAAAAACAAAACATAGAACAAGAAAGTAAACCAGTGAGACAAGTGAAATATTTCGTGAGGAAGTATAAGTATTTTTGTATTTGTGTAAGTCCTTGAGTGAAGCCGTTAATTTTTTACGTATATTACTCATTATCGGAGTAAGATCAATAGTGGCAGTAAAAGTCTTACTCAAGAAATGAAACTGAAGCGAATTTAACCCTGTATTGAATATAGTTTAGAAAAATTAACTTTTGTCCAATTTCTACTAGGATTTTCATTTTTTACGACCGGTTTCGGCTTATTAAACCAATTTCAAGTAAACTCCTGAAAATGGTTTGATAAACCGGTGCTGCTCACAAATTTGCGGAATTTTCGTTAATGAAAAACTATTCCATCTTCACTTTCACAATATTAGTCCTTATTTTTGCCGGCGGTTTTTCTTTGAGTTATTCGTATCTCCAATAACTAATCGAGATATCGTAAATCTCGAATGGGATAAATGAAATACGTAATCGATGAACTATTCTTCGACTTTAACGATGTGTATGTGTGCGGTTTCGAAATTAATTTTAATTCCTGCAGTTTCAGTGCAGACATTTGCTGATGGCTGTAAAACATAATGCTTTATTAGACATTTACAACGTTTTAATACTTGAACATTAATTTCACACGTGACTAAACATTTTGAAGTATGTGTCGAGCCATTTCATCATATTTGAAATATGGTCAATGAACACAGACATGAGAAAAAGACTTATACACTTCGGTACGACCCCAATAAGCGTTTTCTCTCTGTGAATTTTGAAATGACCTATAATAATTTATCTTCTGTCACTCAGAATTTCTGTACAGTGTGGGCCAAATTGGTAAACGGTAGGTAGGTAGGTCTAAAGTAAGTGGGTCTATTGGACCCTCCACAGCAACCCACAAGGGTTTATTGTGGCTCACACCTATTCACACTCGGACAAATAAACCCAGCTTCTAACGAAACCGATTAGTTTGTATAGTGAGTGGACTTTCAGGTCAAATGGTGAGAGTACGGATCTGCCGAACTCTAAGAACCTTATTCGGTCCCCAGCGGGGCAGGCACAAAGTATATGCTATGCTGTTTCATCATTTTCCAGACAAAGGCGACCACACACTGTTTTCCGACAGTCCAAGTCTCTGCATATGATGATTCAAATGACAGTGACCTGTAAGAAGACCTGTTAGAAGACCTGGTAAAAGGTAACTCCTGTTTTCAAACTAGATAGATAAAAACTGATGGCTGTGGTCAAATTTCATAACAAACTTGATGGTGAAAACCGCATATCGATATCTATCATCGTTTCTGAGTTACGTAGCATATTTTTCGAAATTGTGCATTTTCGAAAAGTTGCTGTTACTTTTTATCTGTCAAAAATTTCCTTATTTCTATGAAAATATTTCCCAAGCACTTTTTTAAGTAGAATCCAATGGTGTGGAAAATTCATTTTTTTAAATGAGATATCAATTGATTGATAGAAAACTATTTTTTTAATGAGTTACCCTGTATAGTCCTGTATATTTCAATAGAAGATGTAGCACACTTGATGTTTTGCTAGAGTCATCTCTGAAATACAGAGCTTTTAGGCTTTTTCATGTAGACTTTAAAACGCACACTTTGATCAAGTAGGCTTTGGACGATGCGGCGATAAAACACAATGCAAATCTTAACTGGTATAGTCGAAGTAAACGATACTGTGCACTTTCAAAGTTGGCGGCACTCTCAAAGGCCCAAAAAACCAATAAATAGAAATGAGCCGACAACAAACTAGTCCCCGTGGACTGTAGACTTGGCGATTCGTATTGGATAAATTTTATTATCCGAGTTTTATGATTGACTGAAGAGTTATAAAATTGAATTTGAAGTCATGTTACGATGACATATAGAGAAAGAGGAATGCGAGGATGGTTATCGCCGTCGTGTTCAGTCTAGGAAGTGATCGCAATTTGAGTGTTGAAATAATTACTTAAAATTTTTGTTATCTGTTTAAACTGTGGCGTCTTTGGACAAGTGCTAATAGTAATAACGAGTCTGATAACAACGCAGACTATTTTCAGTGTAGTGATTCCAATAGCGATGGTGAACAATGCGAAAAAGAGATACAAGTGAATAAGATTCGGATGCATTTGAATATGGAAACACAGAGAGTATGTTTTAATGTATATAAGAATCTACATCTCAAGTTTGGTTTCGAGGAAAACAAACTATTACAAGCAGCATCAGACTTGACAGAAATTAATTTCCTAATTGTACGTAAAATGGTCAAAAACAAACCTTATGAAAGCAAAACGCGATTACCAAAACCTTTAGATGTTCATCTAATAAAATCATTAAAAAAACAATATACGAGTATTACAAAAGCAATGAGATTCCTGCAACTGAAATCATAAGGAAGAAATTGAATACTTCCGGCTAAAATGTGAGCTGCAGTGACAAAACTCTTCAGAATTTGATAAAGAATATAGGAGTTACATTCAAAATAATACACAAACGTCAAGCAGTTATGGAAAGCAGAAGAATAGTGGTATTGCGTAACGAATACTTACAAAAAATTAATAAATTTAAACAAGAGCAATGGCAACTTTTCTATTTAGACGAAATTTGGTATGACACTCACGATACAGTTACAAAAGGATAGACTGATAGTTCGAGAATGTGTACGCCTAACATGCCTGCAACAAAAGACGCGACTAATCATTGAACATTGCGGAGGAAGTAAAGGATGGGTTGCGAATTCTTTGAAAGTATGTGGAAAAAAACTTGATGAGTGCAATGTTGACTATCATAAGAACATGGAAGCTAATATTTTCAAAAAAATGTTTTGAAAACACATTGATCCCAAATTTGGATGCCAATAGTGAAATAGTTCTTAACAACGCTTCCTATCATTAGCGACAGCTCATCAAAGTACTGAATAAAAATTTGAGGAAAGATGAATTACAAAGTTTTTTAATGGATAACAACTTGTATTTCGAAGATTACTATACCAAAAACTACTTGAAGTTTAGCAGGCAAAAATATTTGAAAAAATGTATGCCCTTGAGAGTATTGCTAACAAGTATGGACACACCATGCTGAGACTTCCCCCCTATTTTTGTGTTTTCAATCCCATCGAGTTGAGTTGGGGAAAATTGAAACAAAGCATCAGGCGTAAAAATAATTTTCCAGAATTTGATACGAAAATAATAAAGCTAATTAAAGAAAAGGTATTACCGAAGAAGACCGGTAGAAAAGGATTAAAAAGGTAATTTAGTTGAAAAAGACTATATGGAAATGGGACACTTCCATATTAATGGTAGAAATAAATTCATTATTGATTTGAATGGCGACATTAATAGTGGAATAGAGAATATGGTAGTATTGAGAAGTATTTTCAATTATCACCCTGTTACTTGAATCCCTACTCTCCCACTCACCTATATAATCGAAATATTTATTGTTCATTGTTGAATAACGAAATTAGTTAGCTCCCTAACTCTATTATTAAAGGGGAGCTATTGGAAGGAAGGTTGTACTATATCATTTACTCGAACTGTATCTGTTCAATTTTGATTTAGGCTGTAAAGACGTTCTTCAATTAGTGATTTTTGTTCAATTTTCAAACACATTCCCAATGAAATATGAGAATTATGAAAAGTGTGATATGACAGACTATTTTATACAACCCGGGGAAAATGCAGAAGCAGCGCGATTTGTATTACGAGAGGTATCCAGAGAGAAGACAACCTTTTAGAGACGTTTGAGCTTTGAGCTTTGATTAACATGTAGATTCAAAACTAGATACTGCGAAAATGAGTTTAAAAATCAGCCATAGAATTATCATTTGAAAAAGGGATTACATTTTTGACTTTATTAGTGAAATAAAATATGTACAGCACTGTAAATTGAATAAAGTGGTAGTGTGCCTGGCTCACGATCCGAATATTATTGACAGCGAGAAAAAAACATACAAAACACCATTCACTGTTATGCTCATTAGCGTAGTGTTCTGTGTAGGCAATGTTAATAAGCTAAGGAGCTACCTAAGAAGCATCATAGCTATTAGCAATCGTCTCAGTACTGGTTATTAAGCTAGATAACAGTTTGAATGCGCCAATTTTTCTGACCCTCATGGTATGTGAGAGCACTCATTCATATCTAAAGTCTTCTTCACGACTAGCATTTTTTTACTAATTGTCTAACCGCTTCTTTCAAACCAAAGTTATTCCGGATTAGGATATAATGGCACGTTCTAGTTCTTTCCAATATTATGTAAATTGAAATTGCTTCTTCGCAGAGAAATAAATAGAACAAAATCTCACAAATTGGCGGCTTTCTTTAAAACAAATAAGATTCGAAAATAACAGGTGCCTAGGCAATAAAAAGTAACAGTATTAACATAACTGTAGTCATCAACTCAAAAAAGTTTATGCAAGAGTGATGTCGGTTTTTTTCATGTAATATTTGCAATTACCGGTCCATGTTCTTTTCCTGAATTGTGAGTGCACTCAAGTTTGAAATAGTACCCAGTGGAAATTGAAATTATACGAACTGTTCGCAGCGATTGTATTCAATTGAGAACATTCTGTCCATGCAGTTTCCGGAAAATGTATACTTTTTTCTCTCAAACTAGAGGACAAATTACTAGAAGAATATTGAACTGGTATCTTCAAGTACCCTTGTGAATTTTCAAGAACATATATATTTCTATAGAATATTTTAAAGTGAAATTTTAATAATTCTGAAGAGTAGACCAGATCATAACAAATATGAAACAGTATTGAAAGTTCCTCTACCTTTTTTTGTATCATTCTAAATTATATTTTCGATCTTAAAAGATATTATTCTAGTTTCTCAAAACAGGAAATTTTTGTCTAATTCAATCGACTTTGTAGGTCTTATCATTTCCGAAATAGCAACAGTGGGATCAGCTAAAACAACGCCCTGTATAGTTGCAACTGTGATTTACCGCAATACTTTGAAACAATATACTCTTCTTTCTGCATTTACTTGCAGGAAAAATTTTCCATGATTCATAGTGAATCCTAGTGATGTTTATTGATAACTGTAATATACAGGGCGGTCCAACGATAACTCGGCCCTTCCTGTAGTCAGAAACGGATGTGTAATCGAACATTTCAAAGAACACGTCAATTTTTATTCCCAGGGGGACTCATTCTGATATGGAAATCATTTCTGAAACTTTACCCCCCTACGGTTAGCAACTAGCCCCTATTTTGCTTCAATGGCACGGGGGGTCGAGTGATACATCATTTGAAAGGTCTTTTGTCCCTCTTTTACTTCTGTATTTTTTTCCGAAATTGGTTCATTTGTTATTGAGAAATTAAATGATGAACGTTTCATTTAGGAAACAACAGAAAATTCGCTGTCGCTCATTTTATCGAGGAAATCAACAAGAGTAATATCAATGACAACACAATCAACTTTCGTTCCTTCCATTGTTGAAGATGCCCGGAGTCAGAAATCGGCATTCCCGAACAATTCTCTGTAGCAGGTCTTCTGTTTAACCTATCCATGGCTCACGTTGTGGTCTGGATGATTCGTATTATGAATTCTTGCAGTACCTTTAGGACATTCATTATTTCGATAATAGGTTGCAACAATTTCTATTCTTTTTTCGGTAGAATGAACCATGTTGGAACAAAGTGAACAAGGCTGACTGAATAATAATAATAATGATAATAATAATGATAATAATAATAATAATAATAATAATAATAATAATAATAATAATAAATAAGCAGGGATGGCCTCTAACACCCTCGGCCTTTGCTGAGTTGCGACACCACTTACCCGAGCAACAGGTGCAACAC
>WOGN01004256.1:0-14302 GCA_015342105.1 Leptinotarsa texana
GATGTGTACTAAAATTATTATTACTACCACTATTACTACTACTATTATATTATCAATATTACCAAGAAATGTCACAGAGGCATGAAATAATGTTTTCTGGTGCCAACAAAAATCTGAAATTCAGTGTTCAGTGACAATCTATAATGAGTTATCTCAAATTTCATGATGAATAAGATCATTGAATAAAATTATCACTGAAAGATATTCAGTCAACAATCACTCCTACGTTCCTGATTGAAAGATATTCAGTCAACAATCACTCCTACGTTCCTGATTGAATAAGGTATAATGAACTGGAATATGAAAAATATCTCTTGATCTTTTATCGTAATGCATTTATTTCATAGGTGTTGTCAAAAATCCTTTCAAATTGTTCATGCCAACAGTTTGCACATCTCAGAAATAGTTTGCATGATAATGATAGGCGTGAACTTTCTGCAAATCTTGTATTTCTACCATTGGAACATCATCGAATACTTTATTATTTCTTTTTTTAAAAATTGATTATTCTTTGAAATTTTCATCTTTGATTTTCATATGTCTTCTACTTCAACTAGATGCCAGCATTAGTTTGAATGTTAAGGAACCTGAAAATTAATTGAAAAAATGCTGAGCGAATGATGAGGAGTCATTGGAATCAATGCGTCTATGTTTTTTTGTATCATACTAGTTTGAGTGTTACCTAAAATATTGAAAATGTTCATTAGTTGAATCAATAACCCAATGTGTTTAAGTTATTCCAATTCGAATCAATTATTTCAAAGCAATTTCTTTTGAACTCTTCTTCCGTGTTGACTCCACAAGAGTCCTCTTGGTAAACAAATGAAATTGACAAGACATTGCATTTTGGATATTGTAGGTATAAAGAATTACTCTCACAGAAAACAGATAGAAATGATTAAGCTCCAGAAATAAACTGATGAAATTATTATTATCATACAATTATTCTATTGGTATTCAATAATGAATGTATGTGTTTCAACGACGGTGCTTGAGAAGTTTATTCGAATCTCGTTTCAATAACTGGCAACAATAAAATCCCCTTCACTGACTCACTAACTGAATCATTCCATTCACTTGAATCAAATAATTGAATTCCTACTTTCGTTTCAACGGCAGCGGCGAGAATAAATTCTGGAAGACTTATTTCTTAATCACAGCCCGTGTTCCAGGAGCCGAAGAAAAGTAAAACCTCTCTTTTTCTATCCCGCTCAACTTCTGGAATTGAATAAACGAAAGAGAAAGTTTCCAAATATCCGATGACAATCGTCCTTAAAAACCCGACTTCTGTTTTAATTTCGTTTTCTTCTCGCCATTCAAAGAGAATTCCATGTCTATACCGCTTTGTTCGTTCAGTATGGAAAAATCTAAGAAGACCTGAAAGTTAGTCACTATAAATATGAGAACAGTTATTAGCACATTCCAATCATATATAGGGTCTTACATTGATTGTTACCTAACTTTAAAAATAAATGAAACAAAGTAAGTGTGAAAGTTCATCAAAATTTTTTATTCGTTAGAAAGATATGTTGCTGTCATCCAAAATGTCTAATTTTCTATGACTGATACATAAATCGGGATGAATTATTCGCATACACCTGCGACTCAAGAAAATCTCACAAGAAAATATCTAATGGGACCAAATCGCACGAGCTTGGTGGCCAGTTCACGTCGCTTCCAAGTGAGTTGACCATGACCTAAAATCGCTCGTACAGAAAATTCAATGTGGTATACCATGTGTGGCACGTAGCGCCGCCCATTTTTTTTATCACGATATGTTGGTCAAACCAAACGGACTATATTAGCTCGCTACAAAGAACATATTTTGCATGTTCGGTTTCATAGTCCAAATAAATCCAGTGTCGCTCAACATGCCACGAGAACGATCATAGAATAAGTGAGAAATATTCAAAATTGTTGAGACTGGTACATGACAACAGGTTCCTGGATGTCTTCGAAAGCTTGGAGATATCGAAAAGTGCGAAATTAGTTCTATGAATGGCGACAAAGATCCTATTTCGAACAGTCCTTTGTTTGGACTTGAACATACGGATTCTAAATAAAAAAACAAAGAAATATCAGAGATAATCACTAACATAGGAGAAATATATAACGAATTTTAGCTAATAAAAACAGGTAGTAGTTAAGTAATACTGACCGATGTTGTTAGGTAATACTAACAGGTATAACAGTCAAGCCACTAGTATATTAAAACACCAATATACTAGTAAAATTTAGGTATAACGATCTTCCGAGGACGCAAACTTGATTAGCGAAACGCGCGTTGAGAGATCGTAATTTTTGTTCTGGTGTTAGGAAAGTGTTTTCAATAGATTTTGCTTTGTTGTAACTTACCCATCGTATCTAATGGGAATGCTCGTAAAATTAGTACCTCTTTGTTTTTAGAAGCATATCAGTCTACATTCATTAATAATGTTCACAAATTATCATTATAGTAGATAGTAACGGGTCAGTCAATCTATAAAATGTGTCTACAACTTGTATTTGGTGACAATTCTGAAGATATTAATTGAAGTTTGAACGATATTCGCATAACAGAACTGAAGATATTAATTGAAGTTCAAACGATGTTCGCATAACAGATATCTGATGTGTTATTATTTGATTAAAACCCTTAGTTATAAATAATGCTGAAGTCCATCTGATAATTATACTCGATAAATTCAATTCACGTTATATAAATTACTTGTTTGATAAAGATTCAAATCCAGAAGCCTAAAGTAGCTCACTGACGTTTTTCAATTGTCTACCTGCTCTGATTGCTGCAACCATTTCTCACACTCTTCTCGAATTTATTACCATTCATCCTCAGATTGTTTATTTCGCTGCAGTGGATTCCGACATTTTCTTCCACGGAAGTATTTATTTCACGTTCTGTACATTTTACTAGTTTTATTGCAGAAATAAAACAGCGTAGTCCTGCCATTTCAGAGGTCTGGCCCTCTAATACACCACGAAATAACACGAACAATAAAATATTGCAGCTTTATTTAGAAAAAATACAAACACCACCTCCTCATAAAAAAAGTCTCCAGAAAACGTGCCGTCATTTGTTTTCTACTTGGAGGGTGGTATAAAAGTCGATATTGGACAGTTACGTCTGCAAAATAGACTTCATTCGGTCAGAGCCGCATTCAGAAATAATTAGAAAAAAGGGCATTTGAAAAACAGGTTGAAATTTGTTGCAGATATCACAATTGTGATCAAAAAAATATGAGAACTCTTTTTTTTCTTTTCGGGCTTTCTTTATCAGGAACTCTATAGGCATAAAACATATTCAAATAGGCAAATCCGTAGTTGAGAAAAGTGATGTATCGTGAGAAAAACACTCATAAAATTGTCAAAAATAGATGAATTGTTATAAATTCAGGAATATTTATTATGTTGAGAAAAATTAAAAAAATTGTCGCTGTGGGCATGGAGGATATGTTCGTGTCAATTGCCATGTTGAAATTGTTAAAATATGAGAATATATTGGATCTGTTATGACAGAACATGGTACATCCAAGGATGTCAGAGAAAAAATACCTGGACCAACTGAATTTTGGAAAGTGTGCAATATGAGAGATCTTTCAAAACCTCAGCAGTTTTTTAGTGAAAGATTCGAAATATATCGAGGAGAAAATAGCACAATTCAAAATTATAACGACCAAACCAAATAAAAAGGAAAACTTTCAGATAGTGAACAAGTAAGTATAATTTATATGGAAATTATTCAATGGTAACTCCAGTCTGAATGTGAAAAAAATTAGTGAAATTTGGAGAAATTTGGGTTACTACTCAGAAAATATGTTTCGTTTCAAAGCAAAAGTGGCAGTCATTTCTCACAAACAAAACTTATTTTCATTTACATTTCAACCGTTAGATACAGTTCAAACACAGTCTACACCAATATAGTAATGAAAATGGTACGACTGTTCTCATGAAAAGGCAGACAATGAATGAATAAATATCGTTGAAAAATATTTAAAATTTATTTTAATAGGGATAAAGATTTTTGGTTATCTACTTCTACTCATCATCACACTAAAAGTAATAAAAAAATTCCAAAGGAAGGAAGAATGGATGTAAATTATATTATTTTCACTAGTTCGGTCTAATATGATTTTAATATGATTTGAATTCTATGAAAAAACAAATGAATTGAAAATGAATAGCTAAAATATCAATTATATATGATCAATCAAACGTGAGTTGGAAATTTAATGAAATGAATAAAATTAACAAGATGAAAGGTGAAAATGAACACAGAGTAAAAAGAAACAAAAAGGAAAAAAGGGATAGGCGAAAGCGCTCAAAACCAAGTAGGAGTATTTAGGAGAAAAAAAAATTAGATTTCAAATAAAGTAGTACTCAAATACCATGCATTCCTAAAAATGGATATTCACCCAAGAAAAATAAGACAAACATCAAACAAATAGAAGATTAGAGCAGAAAACAATACTACTCCCATCAAAAGATGGAAGGAAACTCGCAGCCAGTGCAGCCAATGAGACTGCTTTCAATTTTTGCTTACTTCTACGAAATACAGTGAATGTTTTCTATCCAAATAAACAGTTTTGTCTCGTATATTTCACCCAATGAAGTATATTTTCCATCCTGATAGTAAGATGCACTCCAAATCAACCATAGGTATAATTAATGCAATGCAAACATGTCTTCGGAATTTCACTATTTCAGAATAATTTTCGAAACATGAAGCTTACGAAACATGAATTTCATACTCACTAGATATTTCTGGCAAAACACCAATAACTGATTGAACAATTCACGTTTTTCATGCCCTTTCCGGCTGGATCCTACCCTGACTAGGACTTGATTTCCTTCCGAAGATATATCCTTTCCGATTGGAAATACGAAGTTTGGTCTTTAAAGGGCATTGACTCCGCCATTGAGAATGCGTAGAAGAGTTGAAAAAATTCATTTGAATAATTTAGTTCCTATTTCATCAGATCGGATTTCCATTTGTGTAATATAAGAAATAACATACAAGCAACAACCAAAAAAAACAATAAAAAGTGATATATTAATGAAAGCTGAAAAAAAAAAGGAAAATCAAAATTGAAAGATGCCAAACTGAGTCACGTCACGACGTTTCGATTGTTAGTATCCACAATCGTCTTCGGGTGATAACTGTTTATCGAAATTGATGGATGATTTTCCAATATTAGATTTTCCAGTTAGTACTTTATTTACCTTTCCTGATGCATTTCTTGTATACGTCAGTATTGCAAAAGTGTTTTCATTATCTTTGATGTGAGGATATACTCGTTTGACGGCTTGTTTGGAAAGCTCTTTGTCGAAGATGTGATGGATCATATCCGGATTGAAGTTGCTATTTACTGCCAAATGCTTCATCAAATTACGTTCTTTTTTGAAAGTATCTATCGACACAAGAGTACAAATGAGACTGTGCGAGCTGCTAGTTTATTTTAAAAATGGTCAATGAGAAATGTAATTTCTTTAAAAACTAAATCTTTTTCTGTCAGATTTCGATGTCTTCTAGTTTCTAATTCATTTATATTACAGTTTTGAACATCAGAAACATGCACTGCTCCCAAATACTGGAAATACATCACTTTCTTTGGCGCCTTTTTCCCAATCAGGAGAATATTGTGTAGTTCTGGTGTTTGGCAGCAATGCTCGTTTTCCATTCATTTCACACCGGGAGTTTCAGTTGAACCTTTCAATTTGCAATATATTTGAACTGATGAAATGATTGAAATGTTCTCAAAATATGAGAGTATAACAAATAACAAAAAATCTGAGATGTAGGAATGAAGTGGTATCAGTTCAAAAAGACTTGCACCATGGAGAATAGGAGATAATATATTGCTTGATCGATATTATAGTACAGAATGAAATCCATAGTAATTCATTGTGGGACGTGTTGAGGCTTTGTGAGCTGTCTAGTGGAAATCTTTTAATGGCTTTTAATTGGTATCAGAATTTCAAGATGTATATTAGAGACTGTGGGAGGTTTTTAGTTCTATA
Organism: Leptinotarsa texana; assembly: GCA_015342105.1. Taxonomy (NCBI): domain Eukaryota; kingdom Metazoa; phylum Arthropoda; class Insecta; order Coleoptera; family Chrysomelidae; genus Leptinotarsa; species Leptinotarsa texana. Next base: position 6,016 of record WOGN01004256.1, read on the forward strand.
AATGCCAAGATTATCAGTGATGGCACCATAATTGAGTTGTTTACTGGGTAACCGAAACATACCAGTGAACAAGTTATTTGTTTCAATTGTGGTTTTGAACGAAATTTCTCAGGTAGAAGACACATCTATGGAGTAATTTCTTCATTCTCCTGACCTGACAACTGACATTCTCCTGACCTGACACTGCACACTTTTTTCTTTGAATAGGTTTCTGTAACATATATGCATACATCTGGTATTTATCTGATTTATGGAGCTACATACACCCAACAGTATCATCATAGTCAACATCATTATGTTCTCGTTGAACCATAAAAGACGTTGCTTTGCACCCAACTCCAAAACTAATCTAATAGTTTCGAGATACTGTTTCTCTTCTCAGATATACCCTTATGGAACGGTGCATTTGTCGTATTAGTTTGAGAACTTTGAAATTCATTGGATTGTTAGTCTTGATTACAAAGGAACTGGTCAGTGGTTGGAGTTGAACTTCTATTGAAAATTGAGTGTCTGGAGTGTAATAGTGGTTATGTGGGACAATGTAGTCGAAATTTCTCAAAACGGTATACTGATCATGAAAGACTAGGTATAAATGATTTGACGTTTTCAAACCATTCCTTGGGATGCAACCCTAAGTTCCCTATATTCAAATTAGCGTATCCACATTGTCACAGGTATCAAAATTCAGGTACTCTGTACCTCTGTTATTACATAGAGTGGTGTTATGTGAGGGATACTGTAATCAATCATTTATTGTTTATAGTATAGGTTTGAGAATGTCCTTATAGGTCGCAACTCCTGTAACATTGGCAACAAATGAAAGAGGTAAAAAACATAGAAAGTTTCAATTTTCATTTTCCATATAAAATTCTATTTCTAACGATGTAACGCGAGTTACCCTTTTCTTTCGAAATGGCGCTGTAGAAGTCCATATTTAGATGTTTGTGTGATGTCATATATAGATGACATCACACAAACAACTTGATGTTTGGGAAACGAAAAATGACGTTTGCAACATTTTTAGGTGAAAATTTGGAATTGATATTCTTTACCATTTCACGTTCTTCCATCATTATGAGCGGGATAGGCTGTGATAGAAGCACAGTGAAATAATGAATGTAGATGAATAAAATGCAAATTATTCAACATTTTCACTTCCATCTGAAGATAGTCATGAGTGTGTTCACTTTCCATTATAAACATTAATTTCCAGGTGAGAATTCGAAAACAAGAGATGAAAATATTTCTTTTCAGAATTCACCAGCCACCTGATAGAAAATTAGTCCTGAAAGTTGATAGACGACAACGTTTGTTTTTTATCAATTTGCCTCCACACAACATTTTTTCCAATATCTAGTAACAAACTCAGAAAAGTAATGAGCGTTAAGAAGATAAATAGATGACCTTTCCAACGAAGTATTACTTTCTCTTGATCCTATTCGAAATTTGAGGCTTGGATCTCACTTTGCTGGGGAGGTTATAGTGACAACATTGAAAAGGTGCGTGAAAAGTTTTCCCATCGAAATGAACATCGATGATTCGAATCGAATATTTTCCAAAGGTAACTAGAAGAAATCGTATTTATTTCGGTTTTTTTTGGCTCACCTAGTAAGAACTCTAACAATACTGAGGAGACACACCGTATTGAATACGGTGCCCAAATAGTTCGTATATTATGAATACATTGAAAGAATGTAGATTATATCTTTTCGATTTTTTTTTATCTTTCAGAGATTGTTGATGCAAATGGAAAGCACACCCTTCATCCCTCCATCTATTGAATTTCCTACATTGGTTCGTTGAATCCCCGACGTAATCATATCCTAAGCCCTCGAATCCAGTCAATTTCTATCAACTCGACGACAATCTTGATGTGGCTTCACCTTTTATAGAAGATCATAACGGAGGTGCACATTCTACGCATCCGAAGTGTCTTGATTACAAGCCGGTTTTAGGCCAACCCCATTTTCTCGCCATTACTCTGGAATTTGAGGTTGAGATAAGCTAAATGGGCGTATTTTTGAAGATAAACCTAATACACTTGGTCGTATACTAGGTGAACTGTATCACTTTATGCTATATTGCATATTAATCTTTTCCTTACAAAATGAGTTATGGAAGAATTTCCATAACGATTTCCAGACGCCAAATGTTTCGGAATGAACTGAGTGATCTAAACGCATTTTTAATAATTAAGCATTGCATTGACAATACGATTCAGAAAATATTTTATATTTGATCCGGTTTGCGGCAAGGCAGGTACTGAGTATATGTTTTGCTATCAGATCATGATCTTTTCGCAAATAATAATACACTTCGAAGTTAGCAGGCCGTGATACATTTTTCTCAATCTAGTAAAAACCTGATCGTCGGTCAGCTGTGACTAGCTTCGTAGTAAGCAACACAAATGTCTTGGATGCATTTTGAATCTACAGGACACTAACTGCAAGCATCAGCCACAAGTTGCTCTTCTGTGCATTCTGTACAGTAGCCATCAAGGCACGGCAGCTATAATATCATACTTGAGATCATATTTGATTCGTCGATATTGGAGCTGAAAGATGCCCCATATGACGGCATCTGTGAGTCAGCTTCTTCGGCTGTGATTTGGGAGAAGCATCGTTTGAGCGTGAACGTTTGCTGAGAGGAAGTTTGTGTACCATCCAGCCTTCTTGATTCGTTAAGAGGACCAAGAACTGGAAAGTTTTGCTCTTCATGTGATGTTATGGAGAGGACAGTTGGAGTCGTTGGATCTCCTTGCGGTCTGATGTTTCGGTTACTTCATAGTCCAAGAACAATCTTACGAGTAATTGAGGAAAGGAGGTCTATCGATACTGAGCACCGCATAGCGTGAGATATTTTTATGCAACCTGCTATTCTGCAGGTTTTGTTAGTGACACTGAATGGGCTCAAAGTTATAAATCGTTTTGGCAGGGATATACACACCCCATGATGAAGCGGTATTTGGGAGAATCCTTATCAGCATAACACATGGGTTGAAAAGTCTCGGGCGTAAAAAAAGAAACGTATTGTTTTTGTTCAAAATTGACTTCAATCATCAACACGAGAACCACACGATCGTTCCAGCACCGCCATAATATTTCAATACCACTTTTGTGAAACTATTTGAGCGGAATTCCTCACCGGAGAGCATTTTTTTGAGGTATGTGAACAGCCAGTAGTCTCTTGGTGCCAAATCTGGCGAATACGGTGGATATGGGAGCAATTCAAAGATCAATTCGTGGAGTTTTGCCATTTTTTTAATTTACTCATGACACGGTTCGTTGTCTCCATTAAACACAATTTCTTCTTTGGCATATGCGGTCGTTTCATTGCAATTTCGGCCTCCAAACGCTCCAATAAAGCTATATAATATTCATTGTTGATGGTCTCTCCCTTCCCAAGATAGTCGATGAATATTACACCAAAGACATCCCAAAATACCTAGGTCATAACCTTTCCAGCCGATTGTTGTGCTTTCCAGCGCTCTGTCGAAGGTTCACCAGTTACTCACCACTCAGATGACGATCGTTTTAATTTTGGAGTGAACTGATGAATCTATATTTCATCCATTGTCACATGTAGATGCAAAAATTTTGGTTTGTTATGATTAAACATGGCCAAATACTGCTCAGAATCATCAAGACGTTTTTGTTTTTGGTCAACAGTGAGTTTGCGCGGCACTTTGAACAGATTTGTCCCACAGTCGAATACTCATGCAATATAAAGCCAACACGTTCTTTTGATACCCCACAATATCAGCTAAATTATGAAACTTAACTTTAAGATCATTCAAACCATTATTTTAACACCACGACACGTGTTTAGTGTTTAGTTTGATCTTCCTCTTCCTCTTCCGTTGAAATAACGGTTTGGTGTTGGAAAAAACCTTCAGTAATATTCATTACTACTCCAAAGGTTTCAAACAGTGCATCACAAGTACAAAACGATTTTGTGGATTTTTTATGTTTTCTGGTGTTACTGCCTCATTCGGTCGTCCACTACGCTCTGCATCATCGTTGTCTCTACGTTCACGTTTCAATTCAGCAAACCAACATTTAATTGTTGTTTCTGATGGAGCGAAGTCCTTATAACACTTCTCAAACCATTGCTTCGCTTGAACGATATGTTTTCCCATCAAAAAGCAGTGTAAAATTGAAACATCCTCTATATATTAGGTCCGAGATTTTTCAGGTTAACTAACAGCTCACTCGTGCTAGAGGGTCAGATACACCTGACAGTTTCATCTTGGAAAGCTTTTTGTTGAAAACTTGTCATATTATACATTGCCTTATTGGAAAAGATCAAGACAAATTTGAAATACGTATTTATTAGCACAAAATCACAAACAATAGCTCCTTCAGGCGTGTTCAAACAAAATTGTTGCCGTGTGAACACGTTTTTCATTAGTTCACATGAAGTATCGACTAATTCATTGAAATCTTAAATGTGTTACAAGTTCATAAAATACAAGGTAGCTACTACGAAGAGTTTTTTGAAGTCAATTCGTTTCCTTATCCTACTCCATTACAGACATCTGTGAGCCAATTTCTTAATTGAACGTTTCATATAATATGGCTGATTATTTTCACCTTGTACAAATACACTCGATCGCCGCCATTTGATTTCAAAACTTTTGGTCTTCAACTCTACAGTTCATTATCAAGCACTTTAACTGGTCTTGAGTTTTTCTAAGTTTTTTTCCACTAGAAAGAGGTAAATCATAAATATATATTCTTTTTGTGTTATTTCAGTGTTGTTTTATATCTATGCTGCATATTTAGATTCCATCGTTTTTTTGTTTTCATTTATCGCAGCCGGTTAGCTATAAGCAGTGGTACAGTATCTTAAATAATTCATTACGAGTGTCATATTGGCAGCATATGCTCTACTCATAATTTATGTGAAATGTACATTACTTTCTTGAAAGCTATTAGGTTTAGTATGTTGACGAAACTTCAATGTGCCTACTTTGCAAGTGAGGGTTGAAATTTTTGTGGTATACAAGAAAGATAAATGTCACTCGGTATATAGAATTTTGAATTACTTCCTCGCTATATAACTTATGTAACGATAAAATATCCCCATTATAAATACAGTGAACCCGTCGAAACGGATAATGATACAAATTCTTCATAGTAACAGTAAAGAACCAAAGAAATAAGTGCCAAGAACGGAAGTTCTTCGTTCGAGTTACGATGTATATTATACCCGTTTAGGAGAGAACTCCAGAAAGACCTAAGGGAAGGGTTAATGTTTGTCAGATTAAGTAGGTTGAAGCACTGACATCGTAAGTAGAATGCAAGGCTGGAAAGTTGGTAATTACACGTTTGGGAATAGCTCCGGAAGTTTGTATGTAAGACATGAAACGGGCTCTCACTTGTTTCATGTTCCATTCCCAAATTTCTGAGGCTTCTACTTTGTGTGGAAGTTTCCCTAGACTTTGGAGATTGATACAACTGTATAAGTGGATATCTGAATGTGTTCTTGGAGATAAATAACTTTTTTGAGCACATGAAAATTTACGAAACGAAATCCATGGGAATGTTTCTTGATTTAAATTTCATATGTATATTACTGTTTCTAAAGTAATATGGAGTATTTCACTGTAAAGTTGGTGAATTTTTTCAGTTCTAATTGGAGGCATTAGCAATTATTTGCTTTCCTGATTGGAGTTATTTCAAAAATTTATTGTTTTCAGGAGAATGAAAACACAGAAATGTTAGAAATAATATAATTCTTCGGTTAGCTTTTACAAGTCTGCTGGTTAATGGAAATACAGATTCATTTATTTTGTATATAGTTTATTCAAAACTTTTCGAGGTCATAAAACATATTTTTATTAAGAGCTATTAAGAGAGTTTTTGATTTAGATGATTCTTCTACGTGTAGATGTTTCCATTATATACCAGAATACAAAAGGAGTCAAAATCTTCACTTGATCATTTTTCCATCAAAGACGAAAACCAATTTTCTAATTATAAATCATGTTCGTCGATATGATGCCGCAGAGCACTTTCCATCAATAACCACGTGCCCCAATCAAAACCTCAAAACGAAATGAGACATTTAATTAAAAATAAATAATGGAGGGAACTGAACCAAATGACGGATGTAAACAAAGCAACAAATCACATTGTAAATAAAAAAATTATTGAATAGAACACGATGAAAATCCATATTTAAAAAGTAACTCATACAGTTTATTCTATAATTTTCACTACAAACTATTCTGAAATTCATACAATAAAATCATTTAATGAACTGTAATACTGTTTATTGTATGATTTTCACTATAAATTATAGTATAGTATGATTCTCACTAAGAGTTATGGTGAAAAACAATAAACTGTATTAATTAGTTTAAAAAAACAAGCAAAATATGTACAAACAGCAATTGAAAAATCCTAGTAACACAGAAATTCTACATCAACACAAACAATACGAAAATTTTCCTAATATTTTGATTGAAACAACCAAAGTTAATTATTATCAGCAGCAAATCGAACAAAATGAGAATAATTCCAAGTACTTATGGCAAACTATAAAAACATCAACATGGAAAGGAAAATCTCGAAATTCCATGAGCAGTATAGTCCACAGTAACGAAAATATATCAGACAAAAATAGAAAATCAAACATTTTAATGAATGTTATGCTAATTTAGAAAAAAATATCAAAAAAAAAATACAGAAACTGGATACATAATAGATATCTCCATGTTCATGAAACCTATTAATGCAACGGAAGTTTCAAATACACTAAACGATCTTAAGAATCATTAGTTTCCGGGAGTGGACGGAATAACGCATATATCTAGAAATCACAGGCGTACCTCGTTAATATTATTCTCAAGAATGGTCATTTTCCTGAAAAACTGAATTCAACTGAAATAAAACCATTATTCAAAACAGGTAACAGAATGGGTGTGTTGAATTATAGTTCACCTAACAAATAATATCTACAAGGCTTTGGATGAAGGTGAACTTTCGATAGGGGACTTCCTAGACCAGGCCGAAGCCCTTGACACCGTCAACCACCAAAAATTGATAACTGTGATGCAAGACGCAGGTGCCGTAGAAATATTTGAAGATTTTTTCAGATCAAACTTCAGCAACATGAATCAGTGCAGATTGAAAATGAAATAAGTGAATTACAGAAGGTGATAAGGGGAGTAACTCAGGGAACTCTTTTAGGTCCAGTATAGTTTTGAATACACATCAGTGGTTCGTTATCTGTTGAAGCAGAAGAAAGTTTATTGTCACTAGGGATGGAAGGAGTTGTCAAGCAACTATTCAGGTATAGCATCTGTCACTTGTATTCTGTTTGGCAATTTTCAGTTCCAGTACATTTAACGAGTTCTATGATCCGTGATTGGGTATTCTCAGAAAATAAGGAAGCTACGATCTTAGTTCCAGTTATCAAATCTGACATAATTTTATCCGTTTCATAATCTATTCTTCTACCTAATAGTGTTCCTATCTAGTATTTTGGTTTTCACTCATTTCACTCAAAAGATTATATTTGACAAAATCACAGCTCATAGAAACTAGTCTAGAGAAGGCGCGATGAAAACTGTTCTCGTAGTGGAAACGGTAGAAAACATTTCACAACATAACACACGATTCAGACTGATTTTTGTCTGTTTGGTGAAATTCTAGTTTGTTTTCGAAACCCAAACAAGTTTTTTGTTTCTGTTTTTGAAAGAGAAACTTGTCGCAAGCGAGTTTGTTTTGTGGATATATGTTTTTATATTGTATTGTGTAGCGTTCCTATGAATGACTCAATTCGATAACGAATGTTTGGATTACGAACAGAACAGTAACAAGTGATTTTTGTGTAATTCAATATTCATATAGAAGCAGTTATTTTAAGAGTAGGTACTTTCTCTTTCGTGTTATCCAATGTTCATGTGGAAGTGATTATTTCAGGAGGACTTTTTCTTCCGGTTCGTATCTGAAAGTGTTTTCAATAAATGATCTATATTTGAATTGAATGGGTTATATTTTTTTTAGGAGTGATTAATTTTTGGGAAAGAAGTTGTTGGCTTTCTACTACTCCATCTTGATACAAAATAGAAAGATGAGGAAATCGTCCAAAGAAAGGAAGGAAGTAAATCTATACATGGATGTGTAGATCATACAAAGAAGTAACTTTCAGACACAAACTGATAGAAAGTCCTCCTGAAATAGCTACTTTCATATAAACATTGAATTACACGAAAGAAAAATTCTTTCGAAACAAATACTTTTATATGAACACTGAATTATACAGAAGATACTTTTCA
>WOGN01004257.1:0-11642 GCA_015342105.1 Leptinotarsa texana
CGATGCAATTTCTGGATTAGTACATAGTGATCCACACAGTCAAATGCTCTGGAAAAATCGATGAACAAACCACAAATTTGTAGTTTATTATCCAAGGCTGTTACTATGTGTTCTATGAAATCATACAAAGCTGTTTCCGTGCTTTTATTTTGCATGAAACCATGCTGTTTTGTCGAAAGTAATTCATTTTTGAGGAGAAAAGATAGTAACTGATTTTTAATATTAATTTCGTATAACTTGGATATACTAGAGAGAAGACTTACCCCTCTGTAGTTCTCATAGCTATTTGAGTCTCCTTTTTTAAAGATTGGGGTAACGATTGCAACTTTTAATTTCTCAGGGAACATTCCTCGTTCCATAGACAGATTTATCAGATAGGTCAGAGGATATACTAATTCTTCCATGCATTTTTTTAGAAGATTGTTTGAGACCTGATCATATCCGCTAGAATTAGAATTCTTTAATTCATTTATTAAATCAAAAACCTCATATTCCTTGATTGGGTGGAGAAATATGGAGTTTGGGCAGAGTGTGACTATGTTTTCCATAAAATTCAGGTCATATTCTCTTTGTTCTTCTGCTTTCGTGGCTTTCGTGAAATAAGCATTAAAATTGTTAGCCATGTCAATACATGACACCTTATGTTCTTCACTAAAAATGAAAATATGTTGAGCTTATAGTTTTTTTCTGGATATTATTTATAGTTTGCCACATGGTTTTTGATTTATTGTGGGAACTATTTATCTTATGCTCAATGCATCTTTGATTATTCTGCTTTAGTTTATCCCTGTATGTTATAGTTATTTGGAGACATATATCCTTAAAATTTTCGTAAACTCTCGCGCATTCTGAATATAGAGAAACCATGTTCTTGAGGTTATAGAGTTCGGAGGTAAGGGGGTTAGAGTTGACTTTCTCTGTTTTTTTGTCTGTTTCAGTGGAAAAGATACCTCAATGTAATATTGAAGGATTTCATGAAATCTATTATATGCTTCATTAGGACATATCTCCTTGTTAACATTCTGACAGTTCTCGTTTCCCAGTAGTATTTTTAAATTTGAGATATTTTTCTTTGAGAAACTTAAATAATAAGAATTCTGAACGTTGGAGTTATTGGTGGTATTTTTTGTTGGGAATTCAATTATCGGTCCATAGTGATCTGATAAATGAAAATCCTTTATCTTCACCCCGTAATCTGCCATTTTGATTATGAGAAAATTATCAATGCACGTGCTCGAGGAGGCTATCACTCAGGTTGGTTCATATATTGTACACATTATGTTGTACGCAGCGATTACATCATCTAGCTGGTTCATTTTTCAGCCATTTTTCAAAAAATTAATATTGAAATCCCTTCCTATAATAACTTTCCCATTATCCCTACAAATAAATTCAATAATCCTTCAAGTAAGTCTGAGAACAATTGGAAATCTTCCATTGATGGTCTGTACATACACATAAAGGTAGTTTTATTTTGTTGTGATCTGATGCCACAGCATTCAAGAACAGCCTCGAGACATACGTTTTTTAGGTTTAGGACAGCAAATTCCAAGCTAGTTGCATCATTTTTGAAAATTACTACGCCATTTTTGCTTTCCCTTCTAGAGAAACTAGTACGTAAACTGAAATATTTCAGCTTTGTTACAACCAATTGGTCATTATTTTGCCAATGTTTAGAAAAAAATAACAAGTCACAAAGTAATTCCCGTTCTGTTATCACATCTAACTGAACAATATTATTGCCCAGACCCTGAATATTCTGATGGTAGACTACAAATTTATTATATCTATTAGATACATGTTGTTCAGTACTTTTTGGATTGATACAGAACTCGTCACACTTAGGTTTATTTAGTACTGCTTGGTGTTGATTGGTTGATTGAGTGAGGTCTTATGGACCATTTACGTTCTCATCCATTTTGGTGAATTGATCAATTATATATTTAATGAGCGCTTTACTAAGGAAATATATTCCAGTTTTATTCAGAACATCACTATTTCTGTAAAAGTTTGTCAATTTCAGGTGATTATTACATTCAAACAGTTTTATGGTCAATATGTATCTATGTAGCTTCTGTTTCAGGTTTAAATTATTTTCATACATTGATTTATTACTATTTTGTTTTGTTATGGATGTAAGGCTGAGTAATCATGATGATATTTACATTTTTTGCGATATCAACAAACATTTTCAACGTTTAACCAGATTTCTTCTTTAACCAGATATTTAATATGTCGTTTTTGTTTTTTGTACTCACCATTGCAGCTTTGAGAATTGCATCTATTCCTCCATTAGTGTTTAGAAAAGATTCTACAGAGAAGTGTTGTAGTAATTGGAGATAAACATTATTTTATTTATATTTTTTATTTCATTATCATTATTATATACTGTCACACAGTTTTCATATTCCCTTCTTTCCATTGGCGTATAATATATTTTTTTCTTTTCTTTGTTAACACAACTTATTTGCATTTCCATAGGAACATCTCCGCCACTGGCTTGTTCCCTAGTCTGTGCAATTGTATTTGTGGATTTATGACTCACTTTAAGGTTTTTTTGAGTTTCCTTACCAGTAGTTTTTGTTTGCTTTACTTTATCACGTACCTTTTTTTTGCAGTTCCTGTATTTCATCTTCCATTTCACTGATTGCTTTTTGATGGGATTCCAATAGTGTATTCATTTCAGATTCGATTTCTACTGCTTGTTGAATGTGAAATTCTTTTTCTTCCTTCAACTTTTCAATATGCCTGTTCTTCCAGGTCTTCCAGGCCACTAATTGTTTTTTCTAATGTACTCGTCTGTTCTTCTAGTTCGTAGAACTTTAAGATTTTTGAGTTTCCTCATCAGTAGTTTTTGTTTGCTTTACCTCATCATGTATTTTTTTGCAGTTTCTGTATTTCATCTTCCATTTCACTGATTGTTTTTTGATGGGATTCCAATAGTGTATTCATTTCAGATTCGATTTCTACTGCTTGTTGAAAGTGAAATTCTTTTTGTTCCTTCAACTTTTCAATATGCCTGTTCTTTCAGCTCTTCCAGGTCACTAATTGTTTTTTCTAATGTACTCGTCTGTTCTTCTAGTTCGTTAAACTTATCTTTATTACAACAGATAATTTTGTTATCTTCCACTATATTAACCTTTTCTTGAATTGAGTCATTAAGCAACTCCTATGAAATACACTAGAGCATCGGATGCACACATAATGAATAAATGGCTTGGTTTTGCAGCACTCATAGTTTATATTCAGGGAGCACTGTGACAATGTTGTACCAGCCATGTCAACCGTCAACATAATAATAACCCCGTTCTCATTACTAGACTTGGCTCCAATAGTTCGACGTGCTACGATGACGTGACAATAAAAAAGGTTTTTTTATTGTTTAATTTTGAAAATATCCATATAGGACGAAACTGCAGTAACGTTAGTTACAAATAAAAGTGCTAAAAAACATAGAAATTTTTATTTCTCTCTTCATCATGATCTCCTACCACGTAGTAACGGCTACATCCATCAATTGACTAACGAGGTCTTACCTTTTAACGTGTCATTCCTAACACTTATACAATAAACTTTCATTGTATAAGTTTGAAAATGTCCGTATAGGACGAATCTGCAGTAACGTTAGTTACAAATAAAATTGGTGAAAAACAGAAATTTTAATTTTTCTTTCATTATGATTTCCTACCACATAGTAAAGGTTTACATCCATCAATTCAATAAAAATCGTTTGTGAACTTAAGTGCGTGAAAAAATCTAGAACATTATGTTTCAGAAAATAATGAATACACGATGTTGGGTGTGAGAAAAATGTATTTATTGAATTGAATATTTTTTGTCAATTCTATGGATTTTCAAAATTCATGATGGTCTAGATTTTTCAAGGTCACGTAATGTAATTCAGATCCGATTTCACCAATTCACCGATTATTATCAGATTGTAATAAAAGGTAAATCGTTTAACTCATTTATAACTGAATCACAATTAGTAGTGGAAAGTGATAATCTTTACAGTCAACTCTTTTTGACTAGAATACTTACGATTTATTAATAACTCACTGAATCAGTCATTTCCTATTTGATTTTTTGACACATATTCGATTATTTTGAATGATATAAAAGAATGAAGAATGATATTATACTGAATTTGTATTTATAACATTATCGGTTCCGCTTTAACAATAGTCAACAGAATGCCAATTATTGCAGTAAATAGCTAGATCACCTAATTTAGCACATTCGACACGAGAACATGAAATATTTAACTAGATAATATTTCTATCAGCAATTCAAAATATAATGTTGACATTTTTTTAATTATCTGTTATGTCACTGATTATTGTTATTCACTCTTCCATATAAACAACGATTTGGAAACTTTTTCAATCTTCATCAGGTTATTAAATAGTCATTTTTTTAAGGACAAAACACAAGCACTACATGAAAATCCTTAAGGCGCTCTAAGAGCGATGCCTGTGCAAAAGTAGCGATTCACATTGGATTTGAATGGCTGGGGATTAAATCCACTTGGAAAAACGTTTTCAAGTTAATTCCACACAAACGCAGTTCTCTAGATGAAAGAGTTCTAAAACAGTAAAATTCGAGGTGTATTGAGTTGAACCTCAAAACGATGAGCAGCCGCAGTTCGTCGCGTATTTCTGATATGTACCACTCTTGGTGGAATCAAATGTGCCAAGTCACTTGAACACCTCCCGTGAAAGTATCTATAGAAAAGAGACAAATCTCCAACCTTTCTTCGATGTTCCAGGCTATCAGGTTGGACGGATCCAGCAACTTCAGGGTATGTTTGGGGGCAGAGCTCCATACATGAAAACAATACTTCAAAAAAGCTTTGATCTGAGCTTTACAAAGCACCAAAAGTTGCAGAGGTGTGTATAGTTTTCTGGTTAGGAACAGTGTTCCAAGCTTGTGACAAGCAGCCTTTGCAATTCCAGCGACATGATAGTACCAAATCATATTCGAAAATAGTGAATTATAGGTTGATATCATCCGAAATGATTTCTGGTCTGGGCATTAAATGTAAAAAAACATTTTTGCCAATCACTGAGTTAGGTGGCGATAGCTACAATTTCAATATACATAATTCTTGCGGCCGACCTTGCTTCGCATGAGCAGCAAAACATAGGCATATGCCTACACTTTGTTTTGTCATAGTGTCACATCAACTTGTTCATGTAGAAGGTATCCGTACTTACTGGAAAAACTAGAAGTTTCGCCCTCTCGTGCATTCGAGATAATTCTATTCTAGTGGGTAGTCTGAAAGGTTATGAATTATTCTAGAAAATCACAGATCATTGGGGAGTGATCAAGGGAGTATAAGGTGTAGTAGCCTTATATCCTTCACCCAAGATTTCCGTTTTTACTTGAAGTGAGTATTTTTGAAGATACATATATGAGCTGCATCATACCGACGAAATGCAAGTATTTTCAATGAGCAAGATCCAAAAATGAACAAATAACTTCAGTTTGTTGATCAAATAATGGTAAAGTTAAAACAGAGTGGTGCTGAATAAATTTTAAAAAAAACTGCATGTACAGTAAATATGGCCCACTTGATATTTGTTCGGATATTGTGAAAATTAAACAAACCAATACCGCCATTATCACGAAAACAACATGTCATAAGAGAAAAAGCATCGAATTCCGAAAATTGTTGATGATAACCCCAAGAAAAACATACTCTAGTAATTGGATATCGGGATCAGAGCACATTCAAAATCAATGTGTGGTGAGGAATATCAAATATCATTCATACAATTCGATTATATTTCATCAAAATAAGAAATGAAACTTTCTATGTTTTTTACCACTTTTATTTGTAATTAACGTTACTGCAGTTTGAGTCCTCCAAGGACATTTTCAAACTAACGCTAAAATACCTTTATAGGACGAAACTGCAGAAACGTCAGTTACAAATAAAAGTGGTAAGAAATTAAAGAAAGTTTCATTTCTCATTTTTCATAATGATCTCCTACCACGTAATAACGGCTACATCCATCAATGTATCGACAGGTGTCTCCAAAATGTTCTACCTAACGAGATAAATATCAGTCAAAATTTATGTTATTATTTTGATAGTGGGCCCACATATCAAACTTCTGTAATAATCTATCAGATAATAACGAAGATTACCCTGGGAGTATTAGTGGAAGTATTGCTCTGTACACTGGTCAGTGTTAACAGTGAAGATGGAAGTCGAAGATAAAAATTGGCGTTATAAATTCCGTTATGGATGTACTACATGAAACAAAATATATTTGGAATGAAATGAAAAATGCCTTATTAGACAAGTGTCGATCATTTTTTAAACCGAAAAGAAAACAGTAGGATGAAACCCATTAGAAAAGGGGGGGGGGAATATGATAAAAATGAAAGGAAAAATAAATTACGGGCGATTTGAGTTCGGAAAGTGGGAGGGGATGAGTTTTTAAAGGTTGTTTTCACAATTTTTTCACATAACCTCAAAATTTATGTGAAAATTTCAAATTACTGAATTTTCGTTTTTATCTTTCTCAAAAAAAAATCCTACGAAAATTTTTTGAAAACTTACCTTTTTATGTCCCAAATACAATGTAGTTTATTTTATTTATATTTTTTCACCTTATTTTGACCAAATACCAAAAAAGCCTCCTAATTTTCAATCGAAAATTCTCGCGTGAAAAAATCAGCTTTTTTCAAAAAGTTGGTTTGCTTTTTATTTATTGAAATCTCTGCTTTCTGATGGTGTGAAAAAATACATGTAAATCGTATTATTGAATTTAGGCACTTCACTCTGATTACATTATTTACTATAATATTTTTAGAAACGTTCATTTTGTTATTTATAATATAATATATATAATATAAGACTCGACCTCTAACGGAAGCAAGAAACTCTTTGGAAGCTACGAAATAGATGAACATTTCAATCTAGCAAACCACTATCATACTATTCATGTAGACATTGTACACTGTGGTTCTGGCGTTGAATTTAGTCATTATTACGCCTTAGTCACAGACAAAACGGACTGGTTTAAGTTTGACGATAGTCGTGTCACGAAGTGTTTTGGCGATGCATTGAATTTATTGGAGCCTCTGGAGACACCCTAAATTTTGTTTTATAAGAGAGAGGACATTGTTAGAGAAAGATATTCAGATGATGTGGTGCTGCAGGTTTTTTCGGGTTTTCCTACAGCTGAAAAAGCAAATGCGCCACTGGAACCAATGAAGTCGCCCCGGAGCGCCAATTAATTTTTATTGTTGTTTTTATTTTATTTTTATCGTTGTTTTAGGTTATTGATATGTTAATTTAATAAAATTATGAATTATAATTATAAATATAATTTATCTGGAAGTGTACCTGAATATTTTAGAAATGGTTATAAGTAAACGCTTCAGGTTCAAGAGCTGCAGAACGCTTTAATAAAACATTTTTTTACTTCAAATAATTTCAACATTTCATAATTTTCATGCATTTTATTTGTTTTTTCAAATCTTTTTTAGATAAATGGAAGAATACTATTGAATTTATTTAAAATTCCATATATTTACTTCATAATGATTATATTTTTTTCTGTAATGAAACAGTTTTTCATTTGTGTTATAGTTGAATCTATCGGTACGACTTATCCTTTTCCAAAAAAATGTCGATATATAAAAGAACAAAAGTTTCCATTCCTTTATTTTTAACAAGAAAATTTTTTGAATGTCCTTTTGAAGGTTTAATTTTCACCAAAAATCAAATGTGATCAGTTCATGAATGAATCAATTAGTATTTTTTTCTGTTGTGATCCATTACCAAAATATACATTCTAAAGTCATTAAGTTCAGAAAAACTTGATAGAAATTTTCTCAACTAGGTTCTCACTACCTACTACATTAAATTTGCTAATTTACGACTCGGTGTTGAAGGAATAAATAAACATTTTTTTTTCAATAGGTATAGTTTTATGACTTTATACAACGCAAACGGTTGCGACAAACTTTGTTTAATCTATTTCGAGCGTGTTGAGAAATACGTAATACCTACCTTTTTGTTTGAACTCGTTCACCCATCCTCTACTATCGGCTATTTGAATATGAACATCGAGTGTTTCCCATGTGTTGACTTCTCCAAAACAAACAGATAACAGATCGTTCTCCCGATGCTTCGATATCGATATTCATTTTTGTTGTTGAGCGTTCAAAAATCAATCGTTGGTTACGCGTCCTTGGCAACTTGATGGAGCCGCACTTCGTGTTAATGCTTCGAGGTAGTTTGCTTTCAACAATGTGCAACGTTCAAATATTCAACAATCACGTTTCCGCTGTCAGCCAGGCCTGGTGTGACAAATTGGGTTTTAGTGGATTCGGGTTCATCTGCTGCTGTAGTGGTGGTGCATTTTATGAATGAAATACTTGCAGTGCGTAGGTTTCGGAGAAGAGGCTTCTTGTTCGGGTGACTAATTTGAGTTTGAGTTATTAATCAGTTTCCGCGCGGTTTTGTAATTGTGTTTATGCAGTGATTTAATTTTACTTGGGCTTATGATATTGTTTAGAGAGTGAGCGACGATAAGAGTGCTGGTTTTTTGTCCTCGGAATTTGAAACGTGATTATGTGAGTGTTTTGGAATTTTAATGTTGCTTTATTACTTAATATTACGTTGGCTATATTTGTACGATATTTGACAATTTGGAATGTGGAACAAAAACTATCGAGCGAAAACTTGTTGAATTCCAAATTCAAAAACCTAAATTCTCATTCGAAAATTTATAATTTTACTTCGTGTGTAACTGACATTGAAAAGGGAAAAATATTAAAATGATTTAACATTATAAACATTCATTTTTTAAATAAAGTTGTTCAATTATTTATTAATCTCCTGATATTTTATGCATTTTGGAAATATTTTTGTCAAATTGAATCCCAAATTAGAGATTGCTATTGAAATACATAAGTTCAACAGGCATACTCTTATAAAAAATGTCAAAAGTTGATTAACTCACTATCCAACTAGCAATTTCATATTTTATAATAGTTGCGGAAACGTTTCGGAGAAACAAATTATAAAATTACATTTCTCCCAGAAATGTTTTCAATGTGTTTATAAAACTGCTATAAATAGGAAATTGGCACCGTTTTATAAAACATTATAGTTATTATCAATATTTTGTAAGGCCTTTTACAAACACAACAAAACAGTTTTATAAACATTATGGCTGTTACTATAAAATTTGTCTAACACTCTTGAAAAGTAGTTTTGTAAAGACTTCCCTTACTGCACTTTTGCAACATATCTAAGCGATACTTATGAAATAATCAGAAGACAGTTTTATAAGAGTTTTTTAGTAGTTCCAAGTAGGTGTTATAAAATATGATACAGCCGAAAACGATAACAATAAAATAAAAAAGTGTTAAAAATGTTTTCTTGAAGACGCAAGAAGTAATTTTGTATTGAACACTTGGAAAATATAATAGATATGTCACCAACTGAAAACTAACATATGAAAAGGTTGAAGCCGTTTTAAAATTTCACCTTTGCACTCATAAAACTGTTAAAGACATTGTTTGTGTTTCAAAGTTTCTTTCATCGATTATAAAGGCTAATTTTTTTATGGAACACCAAGTCATTTCTGTGTCTATTTGAAGCACCTTGAACTGAATCTAAAACTATTATATAACCCCCAATGAATGTTCTAAATGACCGTCACTGAGTTAATATTTATTTTCATTTATATATTCGGGATACAAACAGGAAAATCCACTACAGTATATCAAATTGAAAATATAACTTATAATACACTTATATATGCATATCTTAGTGTCTAAAATTGAGGATGAATTAGAATTGAATACAGTAACAACGAAAACTGATTATTAGTTATTGACAAAATATATCGATGAATTATACTTTATGAAAATGAGTTTTCAATAATGTTTGGCCCTAAGCTACGATGTTTTGAAAATATGCAGATATTTTGCAAGAGTCTTACCTCATATTACTTGAGTTTTCTCCCAACACCAAATCGTTCTAGATCCACTATCAATATTTACTACCGTATTTTTTTTAATACATTAATTTTCTGAAATCACTTGAACAAAACCAACCCAAACCAACCATTATCCCTTCTTTTACTAAACAAAAAATCATAAAAAAATATTTGTTACAAATAGAGTATTCAAATCCCCCACAAAAATTAATCATACGTCAATTAGTCAACATCCCAACATCAAAGGCATTTACACTGACGAACACCTATGGATACGAGGCTGTCACAAATTGATTATAGAAAGCTGGTAGCGAACCTTAACAATCGAATTCGGATGCGAACGCATACGCTCAATTCACAAAAGTATCGGAAACCTAGATACTCTCAAATGGATAAAATGTCGTGAATCACTTTGTATAGCTTAGCTGATAGAACTGAACTCCCATCTAACCCCAATAACTCATTTCTACATGAAATATTTTTTCGAAACAGAACTAAGCACCTCGTTATTTTGATGGTTTTTTCATATAGAATGCTAAGAATGGGGCCCTATTAATATTAGTATGCCTTTCTGCTTCGCTGTGGCTCTGCTGTCGGTACACAACTATTGCGATTGTTTATAAGTTAGTTTGTCATCATTTAAAGGGTTGTAACACGAAACTGGTTCACTGAGAACAAAATATTCAGGTTTTCTAAATTCTAAAAACTAAAAACTGAAACTTGAAAGTGCAAACCATTTGTATTTTACAGTCTTTCAAATTGTGAATTATAAGGTTGAAATACTGAACCCAATGCCTTGAAAATATTGAATTCACCCCACTTGAATAACAACTAAAATTTTAAAGAATTTTTCAAAGCTTTGATTATTCTTGGCGACAGCAAATATATATTAGCGGAAGCAATTTGATTTTATAACAGTTATATTAGTATTTTTGAATTGTAGTGAATATATCATACTATAAAATAGTTGAGAAATCATCATTGAAGTGACAATATGGTAGTAAAAATAAAATAGTGTCTGGAAGCATTCTAATAAAATAATTTCATGAAATCTACAGTTATAAAATAACCTTGAAATAGTTTTATAACTATCATAAAAATCTCGCAGAACAGTGCCATAAAACTGCTACATAACAATTTACTTTCATAGAAAAATAAGTTTCATAAGTTAGTTGCAAAAACGTTTCTGTGATCATTTCCTGACTATTTTATAAAGGTTTTTTAATTTTATTTCATAAACGTTTCTATGACAAATTTATGAAACACTTTTATTGCCTACAACTGTATTGTATTCACCGATTATATAATATAATCAATTAGCATTTTGAAAATCATTATAAAATACTAATAAAATGAAACTGTTGCAACACCATGGAATTATAAAACAACTTTGCTGGTTGGGACAGTAGGTAACTGACATATATTAAAAAGCAACAACTTCTTTGGCTAATAAAACATATGCAGAATTTTGTTTAGTAAAGAATCGTGGTAGTTGAATAGTTGTCTTCTGATGGGTGTCAGTCCATCAACCTGTTGTATAGGTCAGTGGTTCTCAAACAAATATTTGAGTTCCGATAATACATTGTTGAATTTCTGGATCGGTGTTGGAAAGGAACACAAAGAACTGTCTAGCACTGCTGTTAAATTTCTTGTTGGGTTTTCCACCACTTATTT